>CM061142.1:602199204-602411124 GCA_030789695.1 Scilla litardierei | reverse complement strand
AGTTCGATCTGGATGTCTTCTTGCGAATGAGCGTGATCCTTGAGTGAATCCCCCACCGTTTTCTTCAATCCTTCGAACCGTTCTTCGATCTCCCGATTGAGATCCTCACGTAGCCCTTGAATCTTCTCATCGATCAAATCCGCCTTCGATCGAGTGCTTGCCGCCATTTGGATCTAGGGCTCTGATACCAATTTGATACGATCCGAACGATCGTATTTACAAATCGATAAATTTGAAAGTGGAAAATGTAAAAAGAGAATTTTTATTGATAAGAAATGCGAAGAACTACAAAATAAGTTGGGTTTCCTTCGAGATGAAACCCTTTCTCCTAGCTTTGAATGTCGGATCAAAGCCTAAGAACCTTCTCGAGGATGCCTAACAAGTTTCTTCACAAATCAAGCATAGCCCTAACAATGGCGGCTAGCCCTAATAAATAGAAAACGGGGATTTACTAATTTAGCCCGAAAAGACTAAAATACCCCTCGACCCACTAAACCCACTACGTGACGATCCCTCGCCTCCTACGCCTCACGTATGTCACGATGGGTGGACCCGCATCATCAATGGCCGGTGGGGTAGGCGATGCGTCTGCATCAGTAAGTTTTGACCTTATAGGGGCGGGGGCCTTGTACCATTTTTCACATGGTACTATTTTGAGCATAACAAATCATATGTTCTTATTATCATAATCTCCTGATGAGTTTTCTTATGCATGAGTTGTCAAGGGATTTTGAAATTATATTCCACCATCAATAGAATTAGAAGTAGAAAGAACCTCTTAAAAGGCAGCATCCTGGGTGGCTGTGGAAAAATCACACTGATGATATGCGACTTTTCTCTGTAAATAAATACACCCAGTGATAGTGTTTCAAACCTTATAAGTTCAAATGCACATGCATTATCTGATTGGTCCTTGCAATACCACGATGATCCTTGCAAAGCATTGATCTCCAAATAAAAATTAAACTAAGCTTGCATAAGGCTAAAAAATTGGAGGTGGTACTGCCTCTAGTCAATAGTAATTAATCCAACAAGTTCAGCTCCTCAATTGTACGTACAAGTTTTAGAACAAAAGAGAACATACCGCATAAGTGTATTTCCACTGTTATAACGTAAAACCCAATCATTTATCCAAAAGATTGAATCAGCATCATCCAGCAAAATGATGCAAAGTTTTCAAATATCCAGTTAGGACCGAAATTATTTGGCATACCACCTCAGCATCCTCCAGCAAACTGATGCAAAGTTTTCAAATGTCCAGTTATGATCAAAATAATTTGACTTACAACTGATCAGAATCCTGAGTAAATTAGTTCATCCACAAATGTAAATTGTTATTCAGAAATGATGGTGTTTGTAAACCTTTATAATCTTCCAATAGTTTCTCGCATCAAGAAGCTTGTGGAGACAGCAAACTGGGAAATCTCTTTCCATGAAATTATCTCTGGTCACTGGAACCTCTTGTTGTGACTATACCAATACCTATACTCGAGCATCTTTTTACTGGAATTTTAAGTAGTCGTGTACTCAGATTACAAACAATGGTTCTCTAATCAACTCCATGTCTTACAATTTAGATACTTACTTCAGGTTTACAAATAAAGAGAGATCAATCCGGAAGAAAACCATGTAGTACTTCCTCTAGAAATTTGTGTTCATAATATTTCACATCCATACGATTCTGAGGACATTTTTTCCAACATAGTACCAACATATAAAGGCAGCCAGAGTCAAAGTTCAAAAAAGAAAAGGTAAGAAAGCATACAGGAAAAACAAACAATTAAAGTGTTTAACAAAAGAAAGAGAGGACAATTTTCCAATTAATTTTCACAAAATTATGAACAAAAAATATATTATATATAGTATCACATGTTAATAAATAAATCAAACCCAACGAATTTTCGTCTCCTCTTGGAAACACTGATATTACTATTAGGCAAAACCAACAGAGCTATCAGTTCAACAAAATAAATTTGGAAATGCGGCAGAAATAGGAATCCCTCACTTTCAGTTTGGCCTCAAGCAAATCAGCATCTTGCAGCTTTTCCTGAATTTTCTTTTGGCAACTTGATATAGCCTTCTCATATGCAGCATTTTCTTCTTGCAGGGTAACCTCTCTAAGTTGTACCTAAACAAAGGACCAAAAATTAATTGAATAAATGCAGGAAATTCATTGTAAGGGTGATGATAATGATGTTAAGCAGTCAGCTTTAAGGATGTATGTTAGAAAACCTTTAGACAAAAGCATAAGCTTTAGGATTTAATACATCAAGCATCAATCTGCAATTGATGAAATGCATAAGGTTGGTAAACATTTTCAAATTGATCAGCCGCACTCTCAGAGGACCCATTTACATCAGACTTTCAACTTCAGTACCAAAGACAAAGGTCTCATGTATATGTGATTTCTAATTGCCAATTAACCACTGTTACTAAGATGTCACTTCAAATTATTAAAATTTATACTTAGAAACAATTCTTTAAAACAATTCTTGATGTATTTTAAGAACAAACTAGTCATAACCCGTGCCTGCAGGCACGGTTCATTTATGATGTTCCCTCGCGAAAACTTTATTCTCCAAAAAATTATTTTCACAGCCAAAATTTAAAAACAAATTAGCATAAAAATATTTAGCGGCATGGATGCCTTCGGCGTGGGCGCCTTCGATGCGGAACAACAAATTCAGCGCATGCGCCTTCGACACAGAACAACAAATTCAGCGTGAACGCCTTCGGCGTGGTACAACAAATTCGGCGTAGAACAACAATTTCGGCGCGGACGCCTTCGGCGTGAATTTAGCAGGCACCGATGCGGCCGCCTTTGACACTGTAGCAATATATTTAACCGATCTAAAATTATTATCTAAATCAAATTTGTTTATTAAAAATTCGGCATCCCAAATCTAAATTATATTTAGATAATACGGGCGCCTTCGGCGCTATAGCAATATATTTAACCGATCTAAAATTATTATCTAAATCAAATTTGTTTATTAAAAAATTCGGCATCCCAAATCTAAATTATATTTAGATAATGCATTTGGCATCCCAAATTTGTTTATTTAAAGATTCGGATACGGTTTAAAAATTTTGTTTATTCAATTCCATATCAAATTTGTGAACATGTTTATTCAAAGGGCACCCACGATTTACTGAGCAAGTTGAGAGCAAGTGGGCCCCATGATTTTGTTCTCTCACGCAATTTGTGAGCAAATCCCACAGTACACGGTGACAGCAAGCAAATTGCGAGCAAGCAAATTGTGAGTAGTTAACATCAAATTGCTCATTAAATATGTGAATTGTGAGCATCGCCTCTTCAACTCCCCGGCAAATTGTGTTGATTCCATGCAGATTTTTTGGGAAGAGATAGGGGAAGAGTTTTCGGTTTTCCAACCAAATGGATTCCCCCTCAAAACTTTCTCAAAACTCATCTCAACCTTCCATTCCTCAAAATCAAATTTCAGCCACTCGTTATCTTGTCATAGTCAGTCCTAGGATTCAAAAACAGCTGTCAAATGTAATATAGATTATAGTTACTAAATGGACATCTTTATTTGGCAACAAATGTATGACCTGACAACTAACCTATGAGCACCAATACTTCAAATTGGTCATCGTACATGTCCCCGATACATATCGGGTACTGATACTAGACGATATGCACCAAGTATGTATCAAGTCCAAGCAATGTAATGACAAAGGAGACTGGTGAGAGCAGTACTAAAAAGGGGATAAAAAGAACCTAATACGTACCTCCTATACATCGAAACATGGTCCTATAAAAAGCGGAATAAAGGAAAACCCGATATGTCCCCGATACATCTGAGACACGCATGAGACATATCGGATTCTTTTGTCTGTCTGGTTGTTTCAATTGAAACCCGACCCAACATGACAAAATTAAGCCATTACATGCGTAAGAAACTCCTCTTGTCTTGAACCTGACTTTCGTTTTCTCTCAAGTTGTCGCTACACGACGACAAAAAGAAGCACCAAAATGATCAAAAACATCATGAGACCAGCAGAAGGAGGTGATGGCGGCAAGATAACGATGATGCAGTAGTGATCTGAAGGTTAGAGATATCTTCTTCAACACTCTTCTCTTCTCCAACTCCTTTCATTTTTTATATAATTGTTAGATATATGATTATGCTTTTTTATTGAAAATTGAAAGCAACAAGATATGAATTGCATTAGGACTGATGTGTACTTTAGCCTTTTATAGTATATATCAATTGAGTTTTGTATTAAAATTGGAACAAAATAAAACCAAGCACTCTACCAGTAATAACAATATTGTTTCATGGAGGTCATGCTCCTTATATGATATAACTTAAATGCATAGATATTTATTGTTTAAAATGATTATTCATATACGTGGGATTATAGAAATAGGATTTGGGGCTTTGTTTGGTGGATATGATAACGGATATGAAGAGCTTCCCTTGCATTGTATTATACAATAGAGAGACAAAAAAGAGGAGAGGGGGGTAAGCTACATAACACAATCTCCACAAAGCACAAACTTCAACTCTCACTCTCGTATTACATTAAACTTCAGCATTCACAAAGGTTACAACAGATTATGGATTAAATTCCAAAGCCCATAACTGAAATAGGTTTTGTATGATGCATTTATGACAAAGATTGTAAGAGAATTCAGTTCTTGGAATTCCAAAAACTGGCATACCGCCTTTTTTTACATTATCCTTTCGGTGGATATAAAGATTCATCATGTTCATTTTGCTCAGAAGTTGCCCTAATCAAAATAGCATTTCTCTCCGTGAGCCATGCAAATACCTTAACTATTATAGGCATATCAATATTTCAGATGTATGAGGCAACCACAAGATAAATTAAGAAAGCTCAAAACCATATGCAAGAATCTCAATGATGGTTGGCAGCTTTCATGATCCAAATATGCGTGTCATTTTAAAAACAAATCCCCCATTGTCTACGTAGCAAGGACACTTATATCATGAAACCATGCCGTGTTAGAGGCATGTTGGATACATGTGTCAGACGCACGTATCGTATGTATTTTTAAGGATTTGCCTAATCTAGGCATTTTGGTCAGTGTCAGCTATCATGTCCGTACAACATAGCCCATTGTTCTAGGCCCCCATTCACAGGTCTGACTGAATAGACACCCTTCTGTGGACTATCTGTGATGATGCATATACTTATTAACAACAATTATGGTTGCCACTGGTTAGGAGATTCTCATTACTTGTATCAATTCACTTTGCATTGCATGTTATGCAAGGAGTTAGCTATTGGTCTCCAATGATTAGACTGCAATTGCGAGGCAAGAAAATTGTTGAAATCCATGAAATATTATTCAGATTTTGATCCACTCGGAAGTATGTTTCAATAGAAAGACCGCTTCCATATTATTGACAGTGAAACTAAGGTATATAAAATACCTTTTCATCTTCTCCCCTACACACCAAAATTCTGATGCAATGGCAAGGGTATTGTTTCTTCCTCTTTTTTTACATTGGCACAAAAATGATTGCTAATAATATTTATATAATTAGACTGTAATTTGACAATTTATAAGGACATCATATAAAAACCAACCCATGCATTCAACATAGAAATAGAAACCAATCATTCGGCTCATGTTTTTCAAACTCGTAGTGCAGCTTCTTTCAATTATCCACAACCAAGCTTCAAATGCTAGCTTCTTACTCTACTATTTTCCCTTGATTGTTTTTGATTATGGAACCGATTACCTCTCTTATGATCTTTGCATCTTTATTAAAGCGAGCCCTATTGCAATCTTTAAGCCAAGTGACTTTATCTCTCTTCCACATCTATCTTTCAAGCTCCTAAATTGCTCTCGATCATCCCTTCCTTCTAGCCCTTGACATGTCCAAAAATTTGCCAATCCCACAGGGACAAATGTCTTCATAGTCTCTTTATCTTATGCTAATCTAGGCACTACTTGCACTAGTAGATTGGAGGGAGCAAACACATATGCTCAAATCTAAGTATCTTCCCACTAAGGTCCTCCCAGATGAAACGACAAAAGGGGATGTCATCCAAGTTGGGTTTCCTAACCAGCACGAAACATGTCTTCTATTTTCTGATAAAAGCAAGACACACAGAAATTACGACATTCATTCACCCAAACAACAATTTGTTTGTGTTTATATCTCATCTATTTTTGCTTTGATACGCATTATCATTAAATTTGGTTCACATCTTCATATCCTCCATGATCACTAGCCTGTTGAAGCATACGTATGCGGAACCCCAAACCCTAACCTATACAATCCAGAAAACTAGAACCAGTTCAAGCATACGTATTAAATTTGGTCCACTTCTTCTTATCCTCCGTGAGCACTAGCCTGTCGAAGCATACGTATGCGGAACCCCAACCCCTAACCTATATAATCCAGAAAACTAGAACCAATCTATAACAATCTCTCCTTGAGATTAAAATTCCAAATGATTTGCTTCTTTGCTTGTGCTGTTAATGCAGTTTCTCTCTTTTTAAACTTTCCGGTTGGGGAATGCAAATAGTTTCACACAAAAGTATGTGTATCCTACAGTTTTGCCGTGCCATGTCGAGCCAAATAGTGAAAAGTTTGCAGCTTTCCCATAAAATCGTGGTTACCATCTTCATTCTCATAGTAAGCTTTTTGTCATGTTGTTCATCAATTAGAAGAACGGTAAAACTTGAACAGTATATCATTAGATATCAAGAAATTTTCACATAAAAAATCTTTAAAAGCAAAATTTAAGAAACCTGGTACCTGTTCTTTGGTTGTCGAGTGGGCATTCAACTGAAGCGCAAGGGCTGCGTTAGACGCGAGGCTGTGGGCGTGGAGATGGGGCAAACGCTGCGAGATGTGAGGCGGAGGGATCCGAAGCCTCAGATCGTGGATCGATCGCCGCAAGCTCGAAGCTTTCTGATCGAGCTCCAACGCGTACTGTCGCTGCTCGCGGGTGAACGCGATCTCGATGGGGATCTCGATGTCTTCCCCGTCGTCGCCCTGCGCGTTGCCGCCGACCACATCGGCGGCCCAAGCGAGAAGGCCCGCCATTATTTCCCTCTCCCTGGTTTACGAGTTAATTCATTGTGAATTGCTAGGACAACAAACCATTTTGCTCAGTTCTCAGACTACGTAACTTTTTGCTCCGTACATGTAGGGTTTTAAAAGTGAATTGATTTGCGCAGCCACAGGATTGATCTGCACACGTAACACTTAAATTTTTACTGCTTAATTTTTTACTTTGGGGGCGGCTACACGCACATATCGAATTGTCTGCGTATGTCCGTTCTTTGAAATGAACAGATCTGAAATTGACTTTTTGAAAAAAAAACACAGAAATATCCCATCTTTATTGAACCGTTGTACATCTTGACTAATTTTGATCTTAAACAAGTAATTTTACTCAACGTGCACAATTGTACAAATTTTGAAAGCGCACAACCGGCAAAAGTTTTGTCCGTTGTGCACGAAGAGTACTTTTATTTACATGTATGAAAATTACACGGAGCATACAACGGTTAAAACTTTTGCTCGTTGTGCTGGCCGAGTAATTTTCATCCACTTTCAACATTTTTACTCAAAACCGAATGGGAACCCTCTCTGACTCGATTGAGTGTCCGACCCAAATGTGAACAGTCCAAAGTCTGTCGAATGGCATCCAATGGCAGGAAAAGAGAACGACATATATGATAGAAGAGTTCATGCATCGAGCATCCTTGTCGATCTTGTTTGGGGTTTTACCATGACACCCCACAACCGCAAACGAGCTAGAAAGACAACAATCAACGTCGATGATCCTATAGCTATGTGGAGAGATCGAGAAGATACAAATCTGGCCGAAGACCAACCAGAGTCATCGACGTGGCCACCATAATCTCCTCAATATCTGTCAATTGATCTACTGTCTATCGACCCATTATCATCTGAGCACCATACAGCTCATGATGAGCCTCATGCGCATTCCTACTCTCCACCTAGTAAAGACCCCGGCGATCTCGTCAGAACGAGGGTTATTATATGACCGATGGTTATAGATATCTGGAAGATCGGCAGATTTCATTCTGTGACGCTGTGGCCAGAGTCGAGGCTAATGTCATTGGACTTAGTTGTGATCATGAACAGATCATGGATTATCTCCGCCGTATCCATGAGATCCTGCATCCTCAATCTGATACGTCATCATCCTCAGAGGCTCATGAGAAATGGAATCAACGTATGACAGAATTTGAGTTCAGTCTCTCCGACATCTGGAGTGCGGTTACGACGATGTGTAACGAGCTCAATGTGGTGAATGGCATGGTTAAAAATATCAAGGAGAAATTGGAAACACTCATGCCCACGTCCAGATATATTCATGCTCTTGATCCTCCGGAACCAAGTGTGGCTCGTTCACCACCTCCTCCACCTGCATCTTGATAGCATCATGGACTGTACCATGAGCATATCTCCATCTAAGAAATGTATTTTTGAGCTCTGTCTGAGAGAGTGCAAATGGTATGTTGTCGTGTATTTTGGGAGTATATGTGTAGTTAGGGATACGGCCGGTATATTGTTGTTAGGTTATATTCGTATGTCACATTTTGATGTATGTGACTTCTGATGACATTTTTGTATCGCCGTCAGCATTATACATATGGAATCATGCTTTAATTCGAAATGTGGCATTATGTCTCGTTATATTCATTTTGCAACTCAAATATGAATGTGGTATGTTTCAGTATCAGTGTACTGCATTGATGCTACATTGAAGCAAAGTCGAAAGTTGACATACCTAATTGATGTTAGATATTTGATACACTGATATTAGATATCTGTTACACTGATATCTGATACAATTGTATATGCAAATATTGAAGCAAATGAAGAGGAAACTGATAGTGATGAAAAATTGAGCAGTTTTAAAGTGATGCTGAAAGAAGAGAGGTTTTGCCTGTTGTGGGGTTTGATGAGCAAATTTCTAAGACAATAACAAAATTACTCAACGCGCACAACGGGCATAAGTATTGCAAATCGTGAGCGTATAGAAAATGAGATAGATGTAGAACAAAATTGCTAAACGCGCACATCGGGCTAAATTTTTGCACACCGGGCACGATGAGTAATTTTTCAAAAAGGTATATATGTTTACTCACCGCGCACAACGGGCAAAAATTTGGCCCGTTGTGCGCACTGAGTAATTTTTGTATGATGTTACCCTCTTACTAAGCGTGCACAACGGGCAACACTTTTGCCCGTTGTGTGCAGTAAGTAAGTTTTGCCAGTTGTCCGCGTATAGAAAATGTGATAGCGTTGAACAAAATTGCTAAACACAGACAACGGGCTAAATTTTTGCTCGTTGTGCACGTTGAGTACTTTATCTATACTATATGTTTTTTTACGCATCGCGTACAACAGGAAAAAATGACATGTTATGCGCAGTGAGTAATTTGTGTATTATGTTACCCTTTTACTAAGTGCGCATAACGGGCAACACTGTTGCCCGTTGTGTGCGGTTAGTAATTAGCATTAATTGTTAATAAATTTACTCAGTGTGCACAACGAACAAAATTTTTGCCCGTTGTGCGCGGTGAGTAATTTTTGTACAGTTTGACCATTTTACTAAGAGCGCACAACGGGCAACACTTTTGCCCATTGTGCGCATTGAGTAATTTGTGTACAGTTTAATATTTTACTCATTGCACACAACCTCGTCAACAAAACCATTTTATGGTCGAACAGACCCAAATGCAAACAGTTTAGTGTGCAAATGCGCGAAAAGCTACCAAGCTAGGGTTTGATTTTGGCCAAAGAAATTCAGTGATTTCGATGATCAATATACAGCAGAAGATTTCCTGCATAAAGCAAAAGAAGATTTACAGCAGAACAACTGATTTTTGGGATCTTTTTGCCCTAAGATTGTCAAAGAACTACGCAGTGCATTATAAAGTCGGTAAGAAAGTTATTGATGCTAATTACCTGTGTATTTATTACTATGTTCAGAAATCGATTGATGAAATGTACGGTTGGTACATGAATGCAGATAAATTATAAAGATTGATATGCACTCATTAAATATTGAGCGGATTGTGGACGAAGAGGATGTACAATCAACGGTACCTAATTGTTTTCTATAGTAAACTGTAAAATAAAGTAAATAGTTAATTGTTTAATTTTGCATGTACTAATTTAGGTTAATGTAGAAAGATCAGAAGTTAAAGAAGATTTTACAAAGCAGTTCACGACAAAGAAAATTTTCACCAGTAAAGACGAGCTTGTTAAGTGGATAAAGTCGGTCGAAATTAAACATAGGATTGTGGTTGTGACAAAATCATCGAATATTAGTGCGGCTTCCGATAGAGTATCAACTAATTACTTTTGTTGTGAAAGAAGCGGGAAGTATAGGCCACACATGAGGGAGAAAAAGTTCAAAAAGCTATTGGAAGCCAGACGTGTAATTGTCCCTTCTCCTTGAGGGCTAATGAGGTGGCCAAAGATAGGTGGAGTTTGACAGTTGTCTGTGGCATTCACAACCATTCAACCGTGAAGTACCTTGAGGGACATTCTTATGCCAGGAGGCTAAGCAGATTGGAGATGGACACATTGAGAGACTTGTTTAATAGCTTGGTGAGGCCAATAGAGATACTGAAATATCTGAAGGAAAAGGATATGGCCACTTCAACCACAATTAAAACTATATACAATGCCAGACAGAGGATCAAAACATTGGAAATGGTCGACAGAACTCAAATGCATCACTTACTTAAGTGCTTGAATGAGCATAATTACATTGAGTTTCATGAAGTGGATGAAGAGACAATGGATGTGCGGATTTTGTTTTGGGCACATCGGAAGTCGGTTGATTTATTACGGCGATTTCCAGAAATTATCATTATAGACTGCACATATAAGACCAACTGATACCGTTTACCATTGTTGGATATTATTGGGGTTGCCTCCACATATATAACATTCACAGCTGCATTTTGTTATATGGAGGACAAACGGGAGGAGTGTTGCACGTGGGCATTGGAGAAGTTGAGATCATTGCTAGATGGATACATGATGTTGTTGGATCTGGATCTAAGCCTAGAGGGTGGTGAATAGGCTATTAAAAATTCTCGTGCAACCCACGAGAAATCACACGCAGTTATAATCACATGTATGGTAAATAATAATCAAACACAGATGTACAACAGATTTACCCTGGCTCGACCGTCACCACGACATACGTCCAGCCCCCAAAGCAGATACTAGATTAATTATGTAACAGTTACAATCTTAATAGCTAGAGAACCCACGTCTCTACACTCACCAGGCTCTCAGTACCCCACTCATCGTGTTCAACAAAATTAATCCTAGTATAAGCTTTCTATTGGCTAGCCCCAATTAGCCAAGTCCTTATTGTCTAGCACCCACTAGACAAGACCCCAAAACATGTATCAATGGTAAAGTTTCTCCTACAGAGATTTATACAACTACACAAATATAATAGTAAAGAGTTTAGATAATCCCAGTTTGTGTATCGGCAGTCGTCTCGGTCAATCGGCTCAGGTCAGACCGCATCTGACGGGATGTAGTCGCCAATGTCACCTCCTCCTCCAAAACTTGCAGCCTAGATGATCTCCCGCATGAAATCTTGCGGCCTTGGTCTTGGACCCTTTGAGGAAGCTTGCGCAATATGATGAAGACCCCTCCTTGTGTTGCGCAATGTGGATGGATCTCTCTCTCTTGTGTTGCGCATGTTTGGTTGGCTTCTCCTTGTGAACTTGCGGCAATGGAGAGGGTTATGGCTTGCGCAATTGGTGAGGATACTTGGCAATGGAGCTTTGCCAAGGTGCTTGAACAATGGAGCTTTTGGCATTGGAGATGGGAGATGCAAGGAGGAAGTGTTAGTTATTGGGTTCAAGACTAACGTTGTTTTGATGACGATCAATACATTATGTTAGTATGCTAATCAATTTATGTTTTAGTCTCAGTTTATCTTAATAATTATATGTTGATGAGACAAAGCATAATGCTTGGAGGATGATGCAAGGGAAATCTTAAAGACCTCCAAAAGTGATGGAGTGCTCAAGCTTGGATGAAGTCATGAAGATCATCTAATGAAGCCAAAGATTGGAGCATGATGATGGATGGACATCTAGAGGAGCATTGTCAAAGCTTGGAGCTTGATGAAGGGAAGCTCATCAAGAAGTGCCAAAGCTTGGAGATGATGGGGAGCATCAAGGTGTAACGGTCTGTATTTTTCCAATACTTTTAAATTAAATATTTAAAGTAATTTCAATTTAAAAGGTAATTTGTAATGGATGATCAGGAGTTTTAAACTGATTTCAAAAATTCTTATAAAAATATTTTATAGCATTAGACTTATTATATTGTATTTCGACAATTTCAGATTTTCTCAAATGCCCAAAACATTTCTGTTAAAATTCATCTTCCAAAATTACCGTTTTGATTCGACGAATTTATTTTCTATTCAAACGTATTCAAAACGTCTTCAAACTTCTACAGTAGCATTCTATTATCATTTAGGGCTCCCCACATTAATTTCAGAATTTTCGGATATCGTTTCAGCATAGAACCCGCATACCCGCTTTCTAAATGTTTTGGCCTAAAACTAATATTTCCGTAGCTCAAATCCCAGAACGGATCTCGTATTCGCGATCCTCGCGACGATACGATCTCGTGGGTATGTTTTCGTAATTTTTCGGAGTCGTTTGTGAAAATGTGTCTGTATTTATCCGCTTTTGCTAATTACATTTCACTAATGACCTTTTTACCATTACTGATTATTTTTACCTAATTACTTTTACCCCTAATTAAACCTAGATCTACCCCTAATAATTTCCCTAACCCTACCCACTTAAACCCACCGTTTAGAGTGGGTGAGATCCGACACTCAACCCCCCAAAGTTATCATCCCTATTTAATATTAGATAATAATATCATTTTATTTTACTGTTTATAACCCTATAAATTCTCCCTTCTCCATCGTCTTTATTCACAGCAACAAAACCCATCCACTATCCTTCGAAGCAACCCAGGCTTATCACCTTCCTCTCTCCCTCTCTCTACGTTCCTCTCTCCACGTCCCTCTCTCCCTCCCTCTCCCTCAACCTCGCCGTCCGGCGGCCTCGACTACCGTTCGCCGCCGACTGCCGCCCTCCGCATCATCCGCCCTGCCCGCCGACGGCCTGCCACACCTCCCCCGCCCCGAGCAGCGCCGCAGCCTCTCCCCACGGCGACGAGCGCCTCCGACCCTTCCGCCGTCGCCCGAGGCGCCGCTGAGCCTCCGCCCGAGCTCCCCACTCCGGCGCAGCAACCCCCACCGCTAGCACCGTTCCCCCCGCCACCGTCCGGAGCAGCCCGATCCGCCGTCTCCATCCACCAAGTGCGCCGCCCGCCACCCGATCCGCCGAGTTGCCGCCTTCGAGTCGCCGCCCCATTTTCCGCCGAGATCCGATCGCCCCTTCGCCTGCGAGAACGGAAAAAAAAAAGAAAAAAGAAAGAAACAGAAGGGGGAACGAAGAGCAGGGGAGGGGGAATTTAATAATGAAAGAGTTTAATAATAATAATATTATTATTATTAATTATTAAAAAGTTATAATTTAAGTTATAAGTTATATTATTATATTAAGTTTTATTAAGTTAATTTTATAAGTTATAAGTTATATTATTATCAAGTTAAATTTGCCCTAGGTTATATAGTTAGCCTAAGTTAAATTTTTCTAAAGTTATTTTTATTATTGTATAACTTATTTTGAATTAGTAAAAGCTTATTTATTTTGGGTGAATTCATTAAATGAATTTTATATTAAGTTAAGATAGTTATTAAACTACCGTACTAATTTAAGTTGTTAACAAATTCCGTTTTTGTAACAATTAGATAATAATCAGTGTAGCCGTTAGCTGATATCTTCTTGTGTTTGCAGGTATCAATCCCCGCGCTTTAACTCCAACCTCGTCTTGCTACACCATTCCGAAAGCGTAAGTCACAGTAAATTCTACCCTTAGAAATATAGATAGTGTACTCGTATGAACATAGGACTTGACACCTAGTCTCGGAACAGTTATTGACCTGAACAGATTATTGGCATGCTTGACAGAAAGATTGTAACGGGAAATGTGAGAATGGTAAATGACTCGTAAAATTGCAAAGTACGGTAACATGCACCAGACATTGGGTTTTGGGGTAACTTATAATTGCAGAAGTGCGGGAGCGACTAGTCCAGACTTTGTTGTCACCGTGCGGGTTCTAGCAACCCATAACAGTGCCGGTGACAACCATCACAGATCACATATCACAGTTTATTGCACAGTACTCAGAGAATTGGTTCGCCCGGGTAGCACCCGCGGCAAGAGTTGGCCTCTTGGTTGCTCACTGTACTTCCCGTTATAAGTCACGAACTAGGCTAGGCACAATTTCTCTCATTATTGCTATTGTCATTGCTCGGTCACCTTTACTTTACTTGTCACCCTTGCATGCTTGACAGATGTACTTTACTTATCGCACTTGCATGCTTGTCTGACCCTACTTTACTTTCTGCACTTGTTTACTATAGACTGCTCCATATTTGTGCACTCCTCTTTTTCTATCGCTAGAATTGTTGTGACTTACCTTCGGTTCCATTTATGGCACCGGCAGACGAAGACCTGATCGAGGAGATTGCCCCAGAGTTCGTGGAGCCTACATTGACCCAAAGACTGCAGAGTTTTAGTTACTTTTCTGTTGGTGTGCATGTTGTACAGTGTATTTCCTTTTCCGCATTTCCTTTCAGTACTTCCTTTATGTATTCGTGAGAGAGTGTGCTGGTTGTTGTTGTACTTTAATTTGGACTGTAATAACGTCTGTACGCTGGTTTGAGTATTGTGATACATCTCTGAGTTGTGGCTATGCTGATTTCACTGGTAAACTGCGGAACCTGCGAATAACCCAAATAAGTAACGGGCCCCCGAGAGCGGGTCGTTACAGGTTTGGCGGCCCACGCAGGTCCATGCAAAATACCTCGTGAACAGTATAGTGAAACCAGGATGTACCGTATACGATACTCGACTAAGCTAACATTTTTCTATGAATGCAGGTTTGACACTCGAAAGATAGACGGGAAAACCTCGGAGAGCCCCAATGGAGTTGACCTATCTGGCCTTAATAAAAAGTTATTAACAAAACCTAAATTTTGATAGGATTAACTAGTTGTTAAATAAAAATCTTTTTGATCGGTGGCACTCATATGAAAGATAATCTTCCTTCAATGGACCATGATACCGGTTAATGTGCTTGGCTAAAGTCTGTGGATCGACCTGGCTAGACTGGGCATAAGTGATCCTAGCTTAGTCACTTCCCTGACCGTGTCCGCTGGACCGCAAGGACGTGAATCATGATTATGTAACGCCATCGATCTTCATCACTATCACCCTTCTTTTAGCTTGATGACCTTTCGATTGACCTTCTTAGAATCTTTCTACGCTTGAACTCTGGCTACGGAGAGTAGCGTTCGAATTTTTCGACCACCAGAAGTTCGAGTTCCACAACGGAAGCGACCACCATCATCTGCTCAGCAACGTCAACTACTCCCTCCTCAACAGCAAGTGTACCAGCAGACTCCACGACAGGCGCCCAGAGACGCCAAGCTTATACCATGACAGTGGAAGAAGCCGAAGCTACGGGCCAAGTAATCACTGGTATGTGATTTTTCACTAAGCTACATACTCTAATATTTAGAAATCGTAAGTTTAGACTTGATTCTCATCACGGTAGGTACCGTCTTAATAGCCGGTAAACCTACCCTCACACTGTTCGACTCAGGAGCTACACATTGCTTCTTGGCCAGTCGTTTCGTTCAAACACATGCCATCACTGTTGAACCTCTGACTTCTCGTTGGAAGGTCGAGACCGCTGGCGGTTCCCTACCGGTAACCAGCGGATGCCTCTACTGTTCCGTTGTGATTTGTAGATGAGATCTCGTTGCCAACTTCATGGTGATAAAGATGCTGACTTCCGATGTTGTCTTTGGAATGGACTGGTTGAGATCATTTCATGCCACCATTGACTGTCGTCAAAGGAGGGTAGAAATCGATATACCCAATCATCCAAAGTTCGTGTTCCTCAGCAAAAGTCGTTCAGAAGGACCAGTGGAGTATCGAGCCAGACCCGACGTGTAGGCTGTTGCATTATTGCATCCTTCTTGAGCTCGTGTTTCTCTTCTAGACCCTGCTTTCATCTTGTACCCGATTTTTCCGCGTGTTTGAATTCTTTCCCGCCTACCACCTCCCCTCGTTATTGATTTTGTCATCTTCCTCGCCTCAAACTCCGTTCCCGCCGAACCTACCCTACCCTATTGCCTACTTTTGGCACCCCTTTCCAACCCTTACCTCCTCTTTTTCCCCTTCTTAAACCCCCCTCTCCTTCCTCACCAAGTCATTCCCACGGCTCCCCCTTCGCCCCAACTCACCTCCACCTCGCCTCTCTCGCCCGAGCTCCTCCGGCCTCACCCGTAGCTCCGCTCCATCCCGAAGACCCAGCCAAGGATCGACAGCCAGTCGCAGCTCTCGCCGCCGCGGATCGCCAGCCTCCGATGGCCCGTCGACGACCCCTGGAGATTGTTGGGCTTAGTGACAGTCCTCACCGTCGCCCTCGCTATTGCCGTGTGGTTAGGATATTGGGAACCCGCCGCTCTTGGTATTCTTGGGAGATCCTTTTTCTGGTTCTTCCCCCTTGAGGTGCCCAGCTCCGATTTCCTCTTAGGGCCGCTCCTTCGTGTTTGTGGGTTCGTAACTTTTTGGTCGTTGAACTGCTTAGGGCTGATGGTGATGGCAGTAGATATCGACCATTGGTGTTGGCATCTAGTATTATTGGCAACGATATTTGGCTTGCTTTTGGCCTTAGGTTTTGATTTTGGATGTCCGTATTGTGCTCGGATTTGGGAGACGGCTAGGATGTGGGCTTCTTGTTGGATGTTATGGAAACTGCTGGAAGAAGTGGTAGCAATGATCTTGACCCGCGAGAATTGGCCCTTACATTTGCCCTTACGTGTCAATCTGGATATTGACTTATAATTTGGTAGCGTGGCAGATGAAGTCATTTGTGTTCGGCTGGTTAAGTTGTAGCAGCGCGAATGCATTAGCTTTAGGCCTTACGTTTATGTATGCTATGGCGATGATTTGCTTGGCTAGGTACCAGTATTCATTAATGCCATGAGTTGTAATTTTAGACTTTATGATCTTTATGTTATGTTGTTCAATAAGCTTGCTACTGACTTATCACCTCAGGTTCCAAGTTCGAACAGATGTCCTCATCATTATAACTATCATTTTCATATAATGCCATTATATCATGTTTTGGCTACTTGATGAATCTGAAGTGACTATGGTGATGGTACCGGGTTTCGGAACTAGTTACAGAAACTATGGTGATGTCAATAGTATGTATTCATGTATTCATCTCTTATTTTCTTGATGCTGTGATATCACATTATATTTCATGCTATTAACAACTTATTTTCTAAATCATTCGCCTAGTTTTCCATTTTATCATATATTTGTTTGTGCTTCTTAATAACAGCAATTATTTTATTTTATAAAGTTTTAAGAAATTCCGAGGACGGAATTATTTTAAGGAGGGTAGAATGTAACGGCCTGTATTTTTCCAATACTTTTAAATTAAATATTTAAAGTAATTTCAATTTAAAAGGTAATTTGTAATGGATGATCAGGAGTTTTAAACTGATTTCAAAAATTCTTATAAAAATATTTTATAGCATTAGACTTATTACATTGTATTTCGACAATTTCAGATTTTCTCAAATGCCGAAAACATTTATGTTAAAATTCATCTTCCAAAATTACCGTTTTGATTCGACGAATTTATTTTCTATTCAAACGTATTCAAAACGTCTTCAAACTTCTACAGTAGCATTCTATTATCATTTAGGGCTCCCCACATTAATTTCAGAATTTTCGGATATCGTTTCAGCATAGAACCCGCATACCCGCTTTCTAAATGTTTTGGCCTAAAACTAATATTTCCGTAGCTCAAATCCCAGAACGGATCTCGTATTCGCGATCCTCGCGACGATACGATCTCGTGGGTATGTTTTCGTAATTTTTCGGAGTCGTTTGTGAAAATGTGTCTGTATTTATCCGCTTTTGCTAATTACATTTCACTAATGACCTTTTTACCATTACTGATTATTTTTACCTAATTACTTTTACCCCTAATTAAACCTAGATCTACCCCTAATAATTTCCCTAACCCTACCCACTTAAACCCACCGTTTAGAGTGGGTGAGATCCGACACTCAACCCCCCAAAGTTATCATCCCTATTTAATATTAGATAATAATATCATTTTATTTTACTGTTTATAACCCTATAAATTCTCCCTTCTCCATCGTCTTTATTCACAGCAACAAAACCCATCCACTATCCTTCGAAGCAACCCAGGCTTATCACCTTCCTCTCTCCCTCTCTCTACGTTCCTCTCTCCACGTCCCTCTCTCCCTCCCTCTCCCTCAACCTTGCCGTCCGGCGGCCTCGACTACCGTTCGCCGCCGACTGCCGCCCTCCGCATCATCCGCCCTGCCCACCGACGGCCTGCCACACCTCCCCCGCCCCGAGCAGCGCCGCAGCCTCTCCCCACGGCGACGAGCGCCTCCGACCCTTCCGCCGTCGCCCGAGGCGCCGCTGAGCCTCCGCCCGAGCTCCCCACTCCGGCGCAGCAACCCCCACCGCTAGCACCGTTCCCCCCGCCACCGTCCGGAGCAGCCCGATCCGCCGTCTCCATCCACCAAGTGCGCCGCCCGCCGCCCGATCCGCCGAGTTGCCGCCTTCGAGTCGCCGCCCCATTTTCCGCCGAGATCCGATCGCCGCTTCGCCTGCGAGAACGGAAAAAAAAAAGCAAAAAAGAAAGAAACAGAAGGGGGAACGAAGAGCAGGGGAGGGGGAATTTAATAATGAAAGAGTTTAATAATAATAATATTATTATTATTAATTATTAAAAAGTTATAATTTAAGTTATAAGTTATATTATTATATTAAGTTTTATTAAGTTAATTTTATAAGTTATAAGTTATATTATTATCAAGTTAAATTTGCCCTAGGTTATATAGTTAGCCTAAGTTAAATTTTTCTAAAGTTATTTTTATTATTGTATAACTTATTTTGAATTAGTAAAAGCTTATTTATTTTGGGTGAATTCATTAAATGAATTTTATATTAAGTTAAGATAGTTATTAAACTACCGTACTAATTTAAGTTGTTAACAAATTCCGTTTTTGTAACAATTAGATAATAATCAGTGTAGCCGTTAGCTGATATCTTCTTGTGTTTGCAGGTATCAATCCCCGCGCTTTAACTCCAACCTCGTCTTGCTACACCATTCCGAAAGCGTAAGTCACAGTAAATTCTACCCTTAGAAATATAGATAGTGTACTCGTATGAACATAGGACTTGACACCTAGTCTCGGAACAGTTATTGACCTGAACAGATTATTGGCATGCTTGACAGAAAGATTGTAACTGGAAATGTGAGAATGGTAAATGACTCGTAAAATTGCAAAGTACGGTAACATGCACCAGACATTGGGTTTTGGGGTAACTTATAATTGCGGAAGTGCGGGAGCGACTAGTCCAGACTTTGTTGTCACCGTGCGGGTTCTAGCAACCCATAACAGTGCCGGTGACAACCATCACAGATCACATATCACAGTTTATTGCACAGTACTCAGAGAATTGGTTCGCCCGGGTAGCACCCGCGGCAAGAGTTGGCCTCTTGGTTGCTCACTGTACTTCCCGTTATAAGTCACGAACTAGGCTAGGCACAATTTCTCTCATTATTGCTATTGTCATTGCTCGGTCACCTTTACTTTACTTGTCACCCTTGCATGCTTGACAGATGTACTTTACTTATCGCACTTGCATGCTTGTCTGACCCTACTTTACTTTCCGCACTTGTTTACTATAGACTGCTCCATATTTGTGCACTCCTCTTTTTCTATCGCTAGAATTGTTGTGACTTACCTTCGGTTCCATTTATGGCACCGGCAGACGAAGACCTGATCGAGGAGATTGCCCCAGAGTTCGTGGAGCCTACATTGACCCAAAGACTGCAGAGTTTTAGTTACTTTTCTGTTGGTGTGCATGTTGTACAGTGTATTTCCTTTTCCGCATTTCCTTTCAGTACTTCCTTTATGTATTCGTGAGAGAGTGTGCTGGTTGTTGTTGTACTTTAATTTGGACTGTAATAACGTCTGTACACTGGTTTGAGTATTGTGATACATCTCTGAGTTGTGGCTATGCTGATTTCACTGGTAAACTGCGGAACCTGCGAATAACCCAAATAAGTAACGGGCCCCCGAGAGCGGGTCGTTACAGGTTTGGCGGCCCACGCAGGTCCATGCAAAATACCTCGTGAACAGTATAGTGAAACCAGGATGTACCGTATACGATACTCGACTAAGCTAACATTTTTCTATGAATGCAGGTTTGACACTCGAAAGATAGACGGGAAAACCTCGGAGAGCCCCAATGGAGTTGACCTATCTGGCCTTAATAAAAAGTTATTAACAAAACCTAAATTTTGATAGGATTAACTAGTTGTTAAATAAAAATCTTTTTGATCGGTGGCACTCATATGAAAGATAATCTTCCTTCAATGGACCATGATACCGGTCAATGTGCTTGGCTAAAGTCTGTGGATCGACCTGGCTAGACTGGGCATAAGTGATCCTAGCTTAGTCACTTCCCTGACCGTGTCCGCTGGACCGCAAGGACGTGAATCATGATTATGTAACGCCATCGATCTTCATCACTATCACCCTTCTTTTAGCTTGATGACCTTTCGATTGACCTTCTTAGAATCTTTCTACGCTTGAACTCTGGCTACGGAGAGTAGCGTTCGAATTTTTCGACCACCAGAAGTTCGAGTTCCACAACGGAAGCGACTTAGACTCTAGGAGATGCAATTTGTAATCCATGTAATTTCTATTACTTGCATCTCTCTCTGTTTTATTTCCATCCCTGCAGCAGTCGCCTGATGAAGGATATACAGTCGACTGTCTGTTTTACAGTCGCCTGTGTAGTCTTCTACAGTCGACTGTCCTAGCTCAGATTATAGCCGTTGGGATTTTTCTAACCGGTGAACAGTCAACTGTCATTTGTTCATCAGTCGACTGTCTGTGCCGTAAACTACCAAAATCTAGCCGTTGCAGATTTCTTCCCTTTGGGTTTTTGGCTGGTTTTATGGGTTCCTTTGGGCTTCCTGTATATAGAAGTTGGCTTAGTTCATTTAGAACTCTTGGTTATTATTGAATATCTTAGAGAATCAATAGCCACTCCTAATCTCTCCCATTTCCCTCTTATGAGCATATTTCTCTTCATGCATTGAAGCTAGTTCATAGGAAAATTCTCCAAGGGATCTAATTCTCATTCCTTTCTTGGAGAACATATTTCTTCTCTGCATTTCATACACTCAAGTGAGAAGTGTTATAATTCATTCCTAGAAGAGAGAAAGATCATCAAGTGCAATCAAAGCCTCATCTCAAGCACTTGAGTTTCACTTGCATGCCTTCTTTATCACATTGGTAAGATCATATCAAGGCATAGGTAAGTGTTATTTCGTTTCACCTTTGTGATACCCCTAATTCTCTTTGTGGGAATTAGATACGCTCTTTGTGGGAGTTACTCTCTTTGTAGGAGTTTGGTGTCATAGTGTAGGGCTAGCCCTAATTCTCTGTGTTGGAGTTAGTAATTCTCTGTGTGTGAGTTTGACCCCTGTAGGGTTGGTTAGGTCCCAATGTTGGATAAAATCCTCTGTGTGAGGTATCTCTGTGTGAGATTGTATTCAATTCTCTGTGTGAGAATATAGTGAATATTGGTGTGGCTGGACGTACCCAAGTTTTGGGGAACCAGTGTAAAATCCTTGTGTTTGCGATTGTTGTTGTTGAGCATACTCTTTATTTTCGTTGCTTATTGTGCTTTAATTTTAGTAACTTTTAATTAAGCACTTTGCTTGCCATTACAGTATTCACCCGCTCTAGTGTGTGTGTGTGTGTAGCCCCGCACGGTCCCTTACATGAACAAGGTGTATTCAATGTTGCACAATGGGGTGTTTTTGACATGCAAAGTTGCGGCCTCCTCCTCTCTTTGATGATGGCCGAAATTCTTCTCCTTGTTCGGTTGCCCTTTGTCTCACTCACTCAAAATCTCTCTCTTGGAATATGTGTTTATATAGGAGAGGATGGGATATGACAGGATCAATTAGAATGCCATATTTGATGGAGATTGGAAGGAATTCTAAATTGATTAGGATTTGAATGAATCTCTTTGGATATGGAGTTTGAATATGGATAGCTATGGAATTGAATTTGAGTAGCTATATGATTTGAATTGGATCTCATTTAATCACCTATGATTTGCATGAGATTCTCCAAATCTCTCCATCTTTGACCAAGTCTTCAATTTGAATGGCATTAGGATTTGAATGTTGCACCAATTGATTTGAATCAATTCAAATATGGATTTGAACTGATTTCTTCCTTATCTTTCCATCTTTGAATTAGTCCAATTTTTGTAGCCATTATCTCCATCTTTGACTTAATCCACTTGGCTAATGCATGTCACATTCTCCACACTTTTACTTAGTTTCCCTTTGCGTATTTACGAGAGTGCCATTCCTGAAAACACTTAGCACACACATTAAATCGTTCACACACGTTTGTTATCATCAAACACAACGTCATCAATCATTGTATCCAACTACACGTTGTATCCAATAATATCCTCCTTTTGATGATGACAACCCAAAATAAGATTTGAGCAATAACGATTCAAATGATTTCATCGTTGTTAAGGCCAAAATTGACCGATACAGTTGTGAAGCTGACGGAGACGCCAGCGCTGAGTTGGAGCCTATTCAGCCTTCAAAGTGAGACTCTCGGTTGGATGAACCGGGGTTGGTAGTTGATGGTTGATGGTGTTACGACCGTAGATCGACCTAGATACGACCGTCGGTTTGGTCGTTCGAGGTAGAAGAGCTCAATATCGACCTTGGGCATTTGAATGGCGATCATTGATCTGCACCACAGTGAGTCGTTAGGGGGGTCAGATCTGGGTTCCAACCCAAATCCCCTCCGATGCTTAAGTTAGTATGGGACTTAAGGTAGAGAGGGAGCTTGGCGTAGCAGAGATCGATCCACGGAGGTTCGTCTCGAAAATAACGACTCAAGCTCGAATATAGTAATGGAGACGTAAGAAGATAGAGTTCTATGTATTAGCACTCGTACCTTGAAGATGGAACCCTCTTACCTTTGTCTGTTGACCTATTTATAGGTAGTTCTCCCTTGATGAGGCGTAACCGCCCCTCATTGATTAGGGCACGATCATCTCCAGGATTCGAGCTAACGGCTGCCATTAATTCGGCCCCATTAACTCCTCCTCAAATGTCGGCGCCAGTCGAATGGTCGACTGACCCGTTCGGCTGACTTAGTCATAGCCTGCTCAGAGTGCGGGGTAACGGGTTACAGACGATATATGGGTCGGGTAAGCGGATACCCAATTGGGTCAGTATCCATACACTAACAATGGCCCCCATCATTCGTTCTCGGGAAATAGTGCTGATCGAGGCCGAATGATGAGTACTTTCATTAAATGGGGCGCGGCATTCGGAGTGGTTGATTTGATTCGTGCCGCCAAAACTTCCTGTCTCTAGATGATCTCAACTGTTGCTTCTAGCGATTATCTGATGTGTGTCGGTTATTGGGTACTGAGCCGTTGGAGTCCCTTCACGTATAAGAAAATGGGGTTTACGAAGCCAAGGGTTGTTGCACTCTTGTCTCTTGGCAATTTGAAGGAATTTTTTCTTCTTCCTCTCACTTCCAGCAACTAAAAATGGCAGGCAGGGCGTACATAGACTTGACTTCGGAGGTAGAAGGGACTTTCGAAGAGGACCAGAAGAGGAAGAGGGTCGCAGATGACGTTGGAAGCTCCTCAAGTCCAGCTACCGGGGATTTGACTACGGCTCATTCGGGCCCTCAAGGTGGGGTTGAGTCTTCTACCACCCCACCTATCGACAGGTGGCCATACAAGGACATTGTCCCTCCGGACCCTTCTGTCGGCTTCATCTCTCCAAGTTTAATCACCTTCTGCTCTCGAATCGTATTTCGACGGGACTCCATGTGGAGATTCAGGGGAAGCCTTTTTGGCCTCCGTTCACCGTGGGGAGGGACGAGTCGGCCCTTTTGGACTTTGGGATGGGGGCCCGTCTTGCGGAAAATATCACTCTGCCGAGGGATTTCGAATTTCTGCAAGGGGTCGATCTCGAGACGATTGCCAATAGCTTCATCCGCAACGACCTTCAGGTCTGTTACTACCGAGCCTTCTTTCTTTGTCCTCCCCTCCGGTTTTGTTGACTGTTGCCTTCTGCAGGTGACCATTTTTGGTGCCTGCCTACACCGCCAGACCATCGAGCTGATCGAGGGGCAACGTCAGCTGGCGGCCGTTGAGAACTGATCACTCCATATTTTACATCCTTTTTTGCATGTTTGCATGCCACTTTGATCGCTCATATTGTGTTTTCCACGATTTTTCGACAATATTGCGATGCTTTTCACTATTTCTTGTTTTTGTCGTATTTCAGGAGATATGGAGCGAATTGGAGTGATTTTGAGATCAAGAGGATTTGCACCCACTCCGGAGTGTCACCCACAGCTCTTTTGAGGTCCATTCAGCGATGGAAGACGAGTGGAAGAAGAAGGAACTTCGTAGGAGCGATGAGGAGGAGAAACGAAGAAGATTGGGCATCTACAACATGTCACTCGGCCGAGTGAAGCACTCACTCGGCCTAGCAAAGAAGCTCACTCGACCGACCAGACCGGACACGCACAACAGAAGAATATCAGTGTGCCCTCGGCCGAGTGACGATAGACCACTCGGCCGAGTATATAGATCCCCTCGCCCGAGTGGCACGGGAAAATCCATCCAAAAAGAGGCCGACTTACTGGAAATCTACAGTCGACCTGAGAGTTCCGACTCGGCCGAGCATGGAATGCCCCTCGGCCGAGTGAGTAAAGCCACTCGGCCGAGTCATCTCCGAAGACAGACCCCCGAAAACCCCCGACTTACTGGAAATCTACAGGGTTTTTTCACTCGGCCGAGTGAGTCGTTCCGCCTGCTACGTAAGTTGCGATTTCTGGGCTGCGCAGGGGCATTTTGGTCACAATTTTCTGGGCGATTTTGAAGGGTATTTAAACCCAGTTTTTGCCCTAGTTAGAGAGGACTTTTTAGAGCTTTTTCGCAGCCTTTTGAGAGCTTTTTAGATCATTAGATTTAGCTTTTCTTTTGGAGATTAAAAGGCTACTTTTGTTGGATGCTATTGGATTCTCATTGGTTTGTCTATTCTCTTACCAAAACCCAATTTTTATTAACAATTTCTCTATTGCAATGAATTGTGTTGATTTTATTATTGATTTTCCTAAGTATTGCATGATGATTAGTGAGTAGTGCCTTCGTCTTAGGGCGTAGGGATGAACCCTATAGACCCTATTTCTAAATTGTGATGAATTGGTGAAATTCTTGCTAGAATTGATTAGGGTTAGGTTGGGATTGATTAATTACGGATAGCTAGGGATTCATATCGATTGGGATTTGCAAGAGATTGGGTCCCAATTGATAGGAAGCCCTAGAAATTCGATTTAGATTTACGATTGGACTTCTCTAGAATTGGTTTGCAAGAGATTGGACCAAAGCTAGGATTTTTAATCGTGTTTCTATACCAATATCTGTTTGCAAGAGATTGGATGGGTAGGAACTATCTCAACCTAGGTCGTAGCTCGAGTTTACACGAGAGTGGGCTCGAGATACGATTGAACGATGATGTCATTCTTCACGCTAGCGGCTTAGGTTAGGGTTTGCAAGAGATTGGGCCCTAACCAAGGTTTGCTATAGACCGGCAATAGCACGAGAGCGTGAGCTTGGTTCTACATTTAGTTGCGACTAGTTCACCTAAAATTCAAGTCTAGCAATGATGAAACCTATGAATCACAACGATGAGATACGGTCCGTAGCGGGGATTCCCTATCCCTAGGCGCTTCGTTTTATTGATATTTCTATCGACATTTGAACGATTGTGACTATTTTACCCCAAATTATTCTCGACCCTCTTGATAGCTAGGTGATTGGAAGAAGACACTGTCATTTGTTCATCCCTGAGTTCGATACCTGCTCGTCGCTACACCGTGCGCTTGCGGTAAGACTACGAGTCGCTTGCCCCGGGTGAGTGTACTCCTGGGGCACGACCAAGAACCTCACTTCTGAGCTCCGGGCTCAGGTGAAGAAGCTGGAGGAGGACCTGGGGGCGACCATGTCTGCCAAAGCTGTGTCGGACTGGGCAGCCATGGAGGCAAAATCCAGCTTCGTCGTCGTGTCGATCACCAGGAAGTAGGTGAAAGCTCAGTGGGGGAGGGAGCGATCTCAACTCCGTGCGAAGCTCGAGGCATCGAGAAAGGAGGTTGCTGACCATCAGGTCCAAATTTTCTAGAAGGGGAAAGAGGTCGATGCTTACAAGGCTCGGGCCACCTCCAAGATGGATAAGGTGGCGAGAGCGATAAAGGACCTTTTTACACCCGACGATGCCTCGTCTTCCTGATTTTTGCAGAGCCCTACTTATGTAAGACAGCTCTCGAGCGAGTTTTGTGTAATTTTCTAGATATATGAAAAAAGGATTTTTGCTACGTAAATTTTCTGCATTAGATTTTTGTCGATTCTCTCAGATACGTGCGCATGTATGTGGCCCCTCAACGATGCAAATTTAGCAGACTTGGGTCGTTGAAGTGTCATGAATCTATCCGACGAGGATTTGTCTGACATGGTTGTTTGGTGGCGAGGGATTCGATCCCTTCGACTTATGGCCGACGATAAATCAGAGTCGTTCAGTGGCAAGGGTGACCCCTTGGCTTACAACTGACGATTGAGGGACGAAGGTCGATCAGTTGTGAGGGATTCGGTCCCTTCGACTTACTGCCGACGACGATCGAGGGTCGTTCAGTGGCAAGGGTGGTCCCTTGACTTACGGCTGACGATTATGGGTCGACGGTCGGTCGGTTGCGAGGGATTCGGTCCCTTTGACTTAATGCCGACGACGATCGAGAGTCATTCAGTGGCAAGGGTGGCCCCTTGGCTTACGGCTGACGATCGGGAGTCGTTCAGTGGCAAGGGTGGCCACTTAGCTTACGGCTGACGATCAAGGGTCGAAGGTCGGTCGGTTGCGAGGGATTCGGTCCCTTCGGCTTACTGCCCGACGATCGAGCGTCGTTTAATGGTAAGGGTGGCTTCTTGGCTTACGGCTGACGATCGAGAGTTACGACTAACTACGAAGGACGACCTACTGTGTATTTATCATAGACATGTATAGGTCGGGAAAGGAACGATCAATTTACCCCTTTAGCACAATCATTGATAATACTTTCGTAGACATTCCGCGTTCCAATGATGAGGGAGTTTCCTATCATCCAAAGTGGCGAGTCGGTAGGTGGCAGGACCGAGTACGTCGATTACTGTGTAGGGTCCTTCCCACTTTGCAGTGAGCTTTCACTGCTTGAGGATCTCGGGGGTGAAGGCGGCCTTGCGCAGCACCAAGTCTCCCACAAGAAAGCTACGCTTGTGGACTTTCGAATTGAAGTAGCGGGCCATGCGCCCCTTCTGCTCGATAAGGGTCGCTTGCGCCCTTTCACAAACTTTGTCCACCAATTGTAGGTTGAGCTCAAAGCCCTCTAAATTTCTTTCTTCATCGTAGTATTGGAGACAAAGTGGTCGCTCGTTGACCTCAATGGGAACAACGGCCTCACATCCGTAGGCTTGCATGAAAGGTGTTTCCCCTGTCGAGGTTTTGTGGGTCGTTCTGTATGACCACAATATGCCGGGGATCTCGTCCGGCCAAGTTCCTTCGAGCCCGACTATTCTCGTCTGTAGAGGCCCAAGGATGCTCTTGTTGGCTGATTCTGCCAAACTGTTCGACTGGGGGTGCACGACGGATGCTAAGTGTAGCTTGATCTTTAGCTCAACACAGAAGTATTTCAAGCAGGCGCTGTCTAATTAAGTACCATTGTCCGTTACTATGGATTGTGGGATGCCGAAACGACAGACGACGCTCTTCCAGACGAAGCTTCGAGCCTCCTTCCAGGTGATTCGGGACAGGGGTTCTGCCTTAATCCACTTGGTGAAATTTTCGATCGCCACTATCAGGTATCTTCATTGCCCACTCGCTGACTTAAACGGTCCAAGGAGGTCTAGCCCCCATTTGGTGAAGGGAACTGGGCTAACGATGGGGATAAGATCAGTCGGTGGTGTCGAGTTGATCTTTGAGAACTTTTGGCAGGTCGAGCATCGTCAGACATAATCGACGGCATCCTTGAACATTGTTGGTCAAAAATACCCCTGTCTCACAGCCTTCAAGGCTATGGATTTTCCCCTGCTATGGTTCTCGCAGTCGCCCTCGTGAATTTCTTGGATCACATACTGTGCTTCCTGCGGTGCTAAGCATTTAAGATAGGGGAAGATGTCGTACCTGGTCCATCGCCTTTTTTTACAATGAACCATCTAATAAGACGAATTGATAGGCCTTCCATCCAAGTTTTCGTGCCTCCACTAGGTCGGTCGGTTTCTCCCCCGTGTTCAAGTAGCAGATTATCGGGTCCATCCATGTGGCCCCCTGATTGAGGCATAGCAGCTCTTATGGCAGCCCGCTAGCATGGAGTAGACATTGCACGTACACGGTTCGATCGAGCCCTGCTTGGGAGGATGATACGAGTTTTGACAAGGCGTCAGCTCGATGATTCTTCGACCTTGTCACGTGATGAATCTCTGCGCGTGTGAAGGCGGCGAGCTCAGCTTTGGCGACTTGCACGCAACTCTGTATTGAGTCGTTGTGGGCCTCGAAGGTCCCATTTAGTTGGTGGACGACGAGGCTGGAGTCATTGTACAGTTGGACTACTCTTGCCCCCATGGCTCGAGCCATTCGGAGTCCGTTGATGGCCGCCTCGTATTCCGCACTGTTGGTGGTGGTTTGGAAATCGAAGCAGAGAGAGTACTCACATATGTCGCCCCTGGAAGTTTGGACGATTATTCCGGCCCCGCTCCTGGCTTGGGTGGACGATCCGTTGACTTGTACGATCCAGGTTCTCTCATTCACGTCTTTCGTCTTGTTGGTGGAGGGTGAGGGGATAGCACCGGTCATTGTGCTAGTCGCACATACCTCTTCCTGGGGGCCATCGTCATAGGTGAGTTCGACAATAAAGTCGACGAGGGCCTGCCCTTTAATGGCGGTCCTCGATTTGTACTGGATGTTGAACTGGCTTAGCTCGACCCCCCATTTTGTCATTCTCCCTGATCGATCAAGCCTCTTCAGGGTCTGCTCCAAGGGAGTGTCGGTGAGGACCAAGATGGTGTGGGCCTGGCAGATTGGACCAATGCGAAAGCCATCTTTTCAATTCTCGAGTAGTTGACCTCCGCGCCTCGGAGGACCTGACTGATCCCAATGTCTTCTTTGACGAGCACCGTACTCATGGCCTCTTCGACGGCGGCCATGTAGAGGATAAGCTGGTCGTCCTTGTCTGGCTTGGTCAGGAGTGACGGGGTGCAAAGGTACTCATTCAACTCTGAGAAGGCCTTTTTGCAGTCTGCATCCCATTCGAACATTCTCTTGTCGCTCGAGGCAGAA
Source organism: Scilla litardierei (assembly GCA_030789695.1). Lineage (NCBI taxonomy): Eukaryota > Viridiplantae > Streptophyta > Magnoliopsida > Asparagales > Asparagaceae > Scilla > Scilla litardierei. The sequence continues at coordinate 602,381,433 of CM061142.1, read as the reverse complement.
GCTATCGCCTTTCTCAATACCCTGAAGAAAGGCAACGATCTTTCGGCTGACTTGGCCAGGAACCGTCCTAAGGCCACTATCCTCCCATTCAGCCTTTGGAGCTCTCTAATAGTCGAGGGTTCCTTCATTATGACGATGGCAGCAAGCTTGTCGGGGTTGGCCTCGATCCCTCGGTTCGTCAGCATGAAACCAAGGAATTTCCCAGAACGAACCCCGAATGTACACTTAGAAGAGTTTATTCGAAGGTTGTATCGCCGGATCTATGCAAATATCCCCCTGAGGTCTGCGAGGTGATCCGTTGGCTTCTTCGACTTAACCAACATGTCGTCGACGTAGACTTTAGGTTTCTCCCTATTTGAGCCTCGAAGACGTCGCTCATCATGTGTTGGTACGTGGCCCCTGCATTTTTCAGACCGAAGTGCATTTTGGTGTAATAGAAGATACCTCGATCGGTGATGAAGGAGGTTTTCTCCTCGTCCTCTGGCGCCATTTTGATCTGGTTATACCCGAAGAAGGTGTCCATAAAGCTGAGAAGCTCGTAGCCCGAGCCACTGTCGACCAGATGGTCGATTCGTGGTAGGGGTAGCTATCTTTAGGGCATGCCTTGTTAAGGTCGGTGAAGTCGACACACATTCGCCACTTACCGTTTGCCTTCCTGACCATCACGACATTCGAGATCCATTCGGGGTACTTGATTTTTCGTATGAAGTGGGCCTCCAGAAGTCGTTCTTCCTCTTCGTTAGCAGCTTTCATCTTTTCGCCTCCCATATTTCTCTTCTTCTGCTTCATGGGTTTTGATGTCGGGTCGATCCCCAATTTGTGGCATGCTACCTCTGGGTCGATGCCGGGCATATCCTTCGGAGTCCAGGCGAAGAGGTCGAAGTGCTCCATTAGGAGGGCAATTAACCGCTCCTTTAGGTCGTGATGGAGTAGCGATCCGATTGAGATGGTTTTTCCTTCCTCGTCAAAGATCTCGATACTCTCCGTTTCTTCGACCGCGACAGGACGTCGATCTTCGACCAGTGAGTCGACTGGTCAATTTGCTCGATCCTCCTCAGGGTGGAAGATAGCGTGCAGCATAATCACGCCTGTTCCTGATTCCCTCTTGCCCTTCCGACCCCCTCAGGGGTCTGGAATTTGATCATTTGGTGGAAGCTCGAGACCACTGCCTCTATGGCGTTCAGCAGTGGTCTTCTGATGATCCCGTTGTACGCCGATTTGATCTTTACCACCATAAAGTTGGTCAGTCGAGTGATCTGTTGAGGGTATGTACCGAGGGTCACCGGCAAGGTGATGATGCATGCTATCGGAGCGGAGTGACCGGTGAACCCTACCAAGGGTCATGTGCAAGGCGTCAGCTCTTCAGATGATATCTTCATCCTCTCCAGCGTAGTGAAGAAGAGTATGTCGCACGAGCTTCCGGTGTCAACGAGTAACCTTTTCACGGCGATCTCTCTGATCGTGGTTATGATTACCACGCCATCATCGTGCGGTAGCTCCACCCGTCTAGATCTTCGTCCGAGAAGGAGATAGGAGGAGTTGAGTATCTGGGGCGCTTTCGCCCCACTGAGACTGACATCAATCTCCCAGCGTAGGAGCTTTGGAGGGAGGTTGATAGCTCCGGATGCGGGGGACCTCCCGTTATCATGTTTTTGATCCCGACACTAGTGGATACCGTAGCAACCTCGGAGGATGTGGTTGGTTGAGTCGGTTTAATCGAGTGGTTCGTCGAGGGGGATGTCGACTCGTGGCTTCCCACAGACGGTGCCAAACTGTTAAGGCCAAAATTGACTGGTACAGTTGTCAAGCTAATGGAGATGCCAAGCGCTGAGTTGGAGCCTAGTCAGCCTTCAAAGTGGGACACTCAGTTTGATGAACCAGGGTCGGTAGTTGATGGTTGATGGTGATACGACCGCAGATCGACCTAGATACGACCGTCGGTTTGGTCGTTCGAGGTAGAAGAGCTCAATATCAACCTTGGGCGTTTGAATGGTGATCGTTGATCTGAACCACAGAGAGTCGTTAGGGGGGTCGGATCTGGGTTCCGACCCAAATCCCCTCTTCTGGCTCAAACAGAACGAGAACGAGTCAATCCGAGATTTCGTCTCTAGATTCAACGACGAAATGCTCGATATGGAAGACACTTCGAACGTGACCATCATAGCGGTGCTCACCCAGGCGGTCAGGAACAAGAACATGAGGAGAGCTCTTCACCAGTTCCTCCTAATACTATTACAGAAATGCTCAATATCACTAATCGATTCACTTCCTCTGAAGAAGCAGAAGAGCCGGACGGAGCCAATGTAAAGGGCACTCCCTCTCACCGTGAAGACACGAGGCGAGAGAAATCAAACTTGGGAACCCTCTGTCAGGAGTCCCTGGACAAGAAGCCCAGGGAGAGGAGCCCTCAAAGCAAGGAGCGTACTACCTGCGCTAAGTCGATCGTCCCTACGGCAGAAGTCCTCGCCTACGCCCCAAAAGAAGAGCTGATACAGGAGGTTGCAAAGAAGGGCAAATACGAGAAGAGGAACGACCTTAAATTCTGTAAATACCACAATGACTATGGGCACGACACAAACGACTGTTGGACCATCAAGAAGGAGATTGGTGCCCTAGTGAAACGGGGACACACCAAAGGCTCGTCGAGTGATCCATCCGACAAGGAAGGGTCTATGAAACAGAAGGGCAAGATGACAGGATCGCCCGTCACTAAGGTGGTCAACTGAAGAGTCGTCTAACAACCACTGGCGAATAACACGGCGATGAATGACAAATCACTCCGACATCGATCGGAAAATACATGTACGCCTTTTCTGTTTCTTATTTTCCTTAATAAAGCATGTTTCCTTTATTAAACAAAGCTTTGCATCTCCGAACCTTCATAAAGTTTGGAGAAATCACCCAACCAAAAAACTCATCTTCATGGGTGGGGAAAACCGAACTTACGATACGGTCGTCAGCCGTAAGTCGAACGGGGCACCCCTTCGCCACTGAACGAACCTCGTGAACGGTCGTCAGCTGTAAGTCGAAGGGGCCGCCACTTCGCCACTGAACGACCCTCGTGAAAGGTCTTCAGCCGTCAGTCAAAGGGGCCACCACTTCGCCACTGAACGACCCTCGTGAAAGGTCGTCAGCCGTCAGTCAAAGGGGCCACCCCTTCGCCACTGAACGATCCTCATAAACGGTCGTCAGCCGTAAGTCGAAGGGGCCACTTCTTCGCCACTGAACGACCCTCGTAAACGGTCGTCAGGCGTAAGTCGAAGAAGACACCCCTTCGCCACTGAACGACCCTCGTAAACGGTCGTTAGCTATAAGTCGAAGGGGCCACCCCTTCGCCACTGAACGACCCTCGTAAACGGTCGTCAGTCGTAAGTCGAAGGGGCCACCCCTTCGCCACTGAACGACCCTCAAAAACGGTCGTCAGCCGTAAGTCGAAGGGGCCACCCCTTCGCCACTGAACGACCCTCGTAAACGGTCGTCAGCCGTAAGTCGAAGGGGCCACCACCTCGCCACTGAACGACCCTCGTAAACGGTCGTCAGCCGTAAGTCGAAGGGGCCACCCCCTCGTCACTGAACGATCCTCGTAAATGGTCGTCATCCATAAGTCGAAGGGGCCACCCCCTCGCCACTGAACGACCCTCGTAGACGGTCGTCAGCCGTAAGGCGAAGGGGCCACCCCCTCGCCACTGAACGACCCTCGTAGACGGTCGTCAGCCGTAAGGCGAAGGGGCAACCCCTTCGCCACTGAACGACACTCGTAGACAGTCGTTAGCCGTAAGTTGAAGGGGCCACCCCTTCGCCATTGAACGACCCTCGTAAACGGTCGTCAGCCGTAAGTCAAAGGGGCCACCCCTTTGCCACTGAGCGACCCTCGTAAACGGTCGTCAGCCGTAAGTCGATGGGGCCTCCCCTTCGCCACTGAATGACCCTCGTAATCGGTTGTCAGTCGTAAGTCGAAAGGGCCTCCCCTTTGCCACTGAGCGACCTTCGTAAACAGGTCGTCAGCCACAAGTCGAAGGGGCCTCCCCTTCGCCACTGAACAACATTCCTAAACGGTCGAAGGGGCCACCCCTTCGTTACTAAACGACCCAGGTCCCCACATCGTTAGACCAAGAGTCAGGCGGGCCTCACCCTCTCCACGGGACGTGGCAGACAAATTCTAACTGTGGTTCGATGGCCTACCCTCGAAGCAGCATCTAACCCATCGAAAGGGGCCACCACGGGGCATGAACAACAACAAACAAGGAGAAGCAACGGCATACGAGAATACACCATCTAACTCTCTTATCGCTCTTCATTACAAAATATTGTTATCGTTCATACCACCCTCCTATACATTCAAAAAATTTCAGGCAGACTAGATCTTACAACGGCCACTCAGGCCCTTGGTCTCCCTTCAATGCGGTCGTGAGCTCTAGCTCCTCCGCAGCAACTACTCCTGCTCCATCACCAGATGTGGTGGTGGCCTCGTTCCTAAGATCTGCCTCATCCATGTCCTTGCTGGGCTCGTCCTCGTCATGGCTCGACTCATCCTCGCCATGGTCTGAAAAAACACCGGTATTTTTTCGATCTCTGAGGAGAGGTCGGGGAACCGGTTCTTCATCTCCAACCGACACTGCTCGTAGCCCCGCTCATATAGCACGTAAAAGTCGGGAAACGTATTCGTGAAACCCCGGATCACCCTCTCCGAAATAACATCAGCTTCAACTCTCTCCTCCAGCAGATCATTCTCTGCTTTTTCTCTTAAGGCAGTCTATTCCGCCTCTCTCTTACGAGACTCGTTGAGCTTCCGATGGAGCTTCTCAACGATCAACGTCCTTACCTCGGAAAGACGGCTGACTTTTCTAGCTCGGCCTGGGACTTCTCCACCCTTGAGCTGACGGCCTCCAAAATGACACCGTAATCGGTCGCCTCCGAGGCTCGGCGGCGCAACCCCGCGGTGGCCACAATAGTGTAATTTCAGCCTGTATGGATCAATACACTAAGGGGGGTGAATAGTGTATATAATAAAAATGTTGCAAATAAAACGTTACTGATATTTGCAAAGATGACACAGAAATAAAATGACAAGTGCTGAAACTTAAACCAATCGCAAACACAGAGATTTATCTTGGTTCGGATCCTCTTGATCATACTCCAGTCCTCTACTCCCCGTAGAGATTTTTAATCCACTATAATCACTTGCCCCGCAAGCACGAACTTACAAAAATGGCGACACTCCCCGTGTCCCAAACTTTATACAATCTCTAAATAGAGATTCAAACCTGTTAAATAAAAACACCTATAGCCTTGGTATAAATTTCAGAGAATGAATTCAAGGATGGTGTTTAAAAGATGAACTTCAAGATGTATAAGATATGTAATGAAGAACAATACTTGAAGTTCTCTGGTTCGTAAAAGAAGAGAGAGATCTATTGATTTCTTCTTGCAACTATGAACACAAACAACTTTCCAAAATGATGTTAAAATCCAAGTTCTTCCGTTCTTAAACGAAGAAAGAAATCTAATGATTTCTTCTTAAAAATAAGAAAAGAACAACTAATGGCTGAATTGCTTAAGAAATTCATTGGCTTGCTTTCAACAAAATCAGAATAAAAAAGAGGAAAGTGTGTAAAAAATGAGAGGGGGTACCCCTCCTTTTATAGTTTTTAGAAACGGTTATGAACGGCTCTAAAAGAGACGTTGCACAACGTTCAGAAACTGTAAGGAACATTGGAGAACGATCAGAAACTGTTCCGAAAAATTTCAGTCCAAAAATCGGTTTGGCATGCTAGGAAAATTCGTAGCCTGTTAATTTTGAAACGATCACAAACGGTCACAAAATTTTGGTGACGTGGACTAGACAACGGATATATCCTTGTCTGAAAGTATCAAGTCAAACGTCAATGAAAATATAGTTGTTTTGGTATGCTAGGAAAAATCCTAGTAGGCTAATTCTGAAAAATAGGAATTTTGACTTAGGATCAAATGAGTTAGGAAGATTATGTAGTTTTGAGCTTAGGGATATATGATATCATATAACCAAGGCACTGAAGCTATCTAAAAAGTAAAAATTACATCATTCCGTAGATACGTGTTTCACACGTAATGTTGAGTAGCAAGGATGTTTTTGCAGAAAGTCCTTGTACTTTGATCATATGCGTATATGTGAATGAGATAAGATTTATATCTGCACATCTACATAGATAGAGTTAGTAATATGAAATATATTGATTTGTCACATCAAAACCTTATGGAAGAGAGGGTGGAAAATACCAAGTTCCAACATTCTCCCCTTTTTTGATGATGATAAACAATTAAATATAAAATGTGAGTTAACATGGTTTAATGAGTTTATTAAAAGTAAGTTAATATAAATGAGAGTATTACTCCCCCTGATTATATGAATATAGCCTCCCCCTGAATATATGCAGTAATTCTCCCCCTTTGTCATCCACAAAAAGTGGAAAAAGAAAATTGACATGCTATGGTATTTGGTAGCTGGCCTAATGTGAAAGTGAAAAATTTTGGGCAGATAAAAGGGAAGCAGTGGAGAATAATAAGCATAGAAAAGGAACAGAGACTGAGCATGAGATTAAAAAGCACAGTAACAACAGAAGTACTTATAAGCAAATGGAAAATACGAAAGGAACTAATATTCATTAAACATCAACGACATTAACATAAGCAAACTGAGCTACATTAGTGATATCACGATACTGCCAACATACATTGAACAGGAACAACTAATACAACCCATAAGCGCACTAACCAACATTGTCACAAAGCCAAAGTACTGAAAAACAACCAGCCAGACAAAACAACTTAACACCATCAAAACAGGACATGAGTCGAACCACCAGCAAGTGAAACAAGTAAGGGTAACCGAAACAGGAAGTCAACCAAATAGAACCAAATGACTGTGGGGCAAAAGGACCACGCAAGAGGACCATAGGACAGGCATGCATGCAAGGATAGAAGGAACCAAATGAAGCAGAGAACAAAAGGCCAAATGGAGCACACAAGTGAAGTCAAGGATGATAGGATGACGACCCAGGGGAAGAACGGCGAGAGCGAGTACGGCGAGTAGGTAGGATATTTTCGGATTCAAGGGATGAACGGAGGGCGGACTATTCGACCTGGATCTGTTCGAGTACTTCAGAGTGATGCTTGAGAGTTTGGTCGTAGTTACTCATTTGTATCTGGATACCGACGAAGCCCGCAACGACCTGTTCAGAGAGATGGTGAAGAAGTACGGCATTGGTCTCGCGGGATGGAGAAACGCCGTCTTTAGAAGCAAGAACTTTCCGGCCGCATTTAGAACGAGAGGAGCCCGGAAAAGATGCCGGTGCGCGAGGCGGTGGAGCAGGAGTCTCAGCCGAATCATCATCCGAATTGCCGTCGTCTTCGTCGTCGTTGGAAGATGTAGAATCGGGGTCGGGAATGCCCATACTATGGATAGTGGTTTCATCAATGTTCATATCATTCTGTAATAGATATTCCCCGTCGGTGGGAACGACAAAGGCGCGAAGGATCAAGGTGATGAGGCTTGGTACGTAGAAGTGGGTAGAAACTCTTTTGGTGAGAGTATAAAGAAGAAGATGAGCCCAGTCAATCGGATAGCCGGCCAACATTTATAAACAATGCTCATGGGTGTTGCTGAGATAATTGGCGGATCCGGCCTTGGGAAGAAGATTGTTGATGATGATTTTGTGGAGAATGCGAGCCTCCGGATGAAGCTTTGTGGCGGATATATGAGGGGTGTATTTTTTGGCTAATTTGGCGAGGACGACTGGGTCGGTCACGGCAAAGGACAGAATGCCACGGAAGTCGGAAGGTTGATTAATAATGGTGGCGATGGTTTTGGTCGTGACGGTGAAAGAAACCCCGCGGACCATTGTGGTGAAAAATTTCTGGCCGCGATGAACTTTTGATTCGAGATTTGCGTAGAATTCACGGACAAGAGTAGGGTAGTAAGGGACTTTGTTTGCGAGTGACCAAAGTTGATGAAGGCCAACCACCGTGAGGATAGCCTTCACGTGCATCATCGCCGGCGTGCTGTAGTCGAGATAGCTCTCGGGATGAAAACGCGTAGCCTCGAAAGTTAAATACCGATCCTTGGCAGCCTGGGAGCAAAAACGGTCGGTGGCGGAAGGATAAGTGGGTTCGGCCATGGTGGAGATGAGAGAAATGATAAAAACGAGAGGAGGAAGAGGTTGAAACAGAGAATGAAAAAATGAAAGAGAAGTGGAAATAAATAAATAGAAGGAAAGGAAAACTGATCGGGTGCCATGATAGAAGTGGAAGCGGTTGGAAAAACTGAAGAAGTTAGAACAACTGAAAAATTCAAAAGATAGAAACCGACCAGACGGGAAGAAGAAGAGACGCAATCAGCGGTTTTGAAAATACCCGTTGGGTTTTAAAACGCATACAAAAAAATAATAATAAAATAAGAACTAATAGTTAAGGACGGTAGATAGAAGTCTTAAAAAATGTGGAGTCCCTAGGCATATAAAAAATTGGTGAGAGAGATAAGACCGAAATAAATGAGATGGGAGTAGTTGGTGTCTTGGAACAAAGAACAAGCAATTATAATTTAATGTAGATGTGTCATTCCAAGGCAAGAAAGGATGAAGAGGTTAAAAAAATTAAATGAAACCAGACACTAAAGAGAGAACGGGTGAGACATTCTCCAAGGTGTCAGAACTTTATCCCAAGAGTTATCCCAAGTAATAAAAGAAATATTAAAAGATAGGCCAAAAACTTGGGCAGAACGTATCCCAAGAGAAAGTAATGGCATGGGAAAATGGCATTGAATTTAAAAAAAACCGAAGCGAAGTTGTACAGGACGGTGGAGTGGTCAACTTACAAAAGAAATAAATAAGGTAAAGTTCCAATGTAGAGGCCGAATAAATAGGATAGGTCGGTTGTTGGGAAATGACAAATGAGAGAAAAACAAATGGAAGATAGGTAGTGGAGTCCTTAATTGGAGAGTAAATAGTGTACATATTTCCAAGACAGAGAGGACGGGTTGGTGGAGATCCAAATTAAATAATTGAGTCCTCATTCCAAGAAACAAAGTGAATGCAAGAGAAAATAGAAAGGGACAGTTTGGTGAAGAAGGCGTATAGAAGAGTGCCACTTGTTACGAGAAGAGGATATGAGAGAAAGATCAATCAAAGAATATCTTGATCAAATTCCAAGGAGAAGAACCCAATTTCGAGATAGTGAATCAATGGAGGAACAAAACAGAGAATGCGTAAGTAGTTTATGATTCTTTTCGTAGTGTTTACAGATATTGTTCTCTCGTAAAAGAAAATACCAAAACCATAGTGGAAAAAGTTACAAAAAAATCTGAAAACCAGGGGTCAATTTAGTCACAAAACGGAGAAAACAGAAGAAATTTTAAAATTGGAATGCTACAAAATTTCGTAGCATGCTAAAATAAATAGGAACCAGAAAATTGAAAAAAATTCACAAAAATCAAATATAAAGGAACATATTATAAATCAAATTCTGATTCACTAATAATGCCCAGATTTCTTCTAAGCTTAATGAAAGATTCGTCCTTCAAAGGCTTAGTCAAAATATCAGCAACTTGATGTTCAGTTGAAATAAATTTCAAAATAATATCTCCTTTCTGAACATGACCATCTAAAAAATGATGACGTACATCAATATGTTTTGTACGTGAATGATGCACAGGATTTTTAGATAAATTAATAGCACTGGTATTATCACACATAATAGGGCATGTGGAACAATTAATATCATAGTCTGAAATCGTTTGTTTCATCCATAAAATTTGAGCACATGCTAAACCAGTGGCAATATATTCTGCCTCGGTTGTAGATAATGAAACAGAGTTTTGATTTTTGCTAAACCAAGAGACTAAATCATGTCCTAAAAAGTGACATGTACCACTAGTACTTTTACGGTCTGATTTGCAACCAGCGAAATCTGCATCACTATATGATAATAAATCAAATGTGTTGGTTTTAGGATAAAATAAACCAAAATCAGGAGTATACTTAACATATCTAATAATCCGTTTTACGGCAGTTAGATGTGAAACTTTAGGATCTGCCTGAAAACGTGCACATAAACATACTGAAAACATGATGTCTGGTCTACTTGCAGTTAAATAAAGTAAGGAGCCAATCATACCTCTATAAAGACGTTGATCAACATTCTTACCATTTAAATTTTTGTCGAGGGAAGTAGATGTACTCATTGGAGTATGTTTTTCTGCAGAACTTTCTAATCCAAAACGCTTGATGAGTTCTTTAGAATACTTGCTTTGGTGGATGAATATTCCTTCCTTCATTTGTTTGATTTGAAGAACGAGGAAGTAATTGAGTTCACCCATGTGACTCATCTCAAATTCTTTCTGCATAATCTTAGAAAAATCTTGACAAAGAGATTCGTTAGTAGAACCAAAAATAATATCATCAACGTATATTTGAATAATGATAATGTCAGAATTTATGTTTTTAATAAACAAAGTAGAATCTATTTTACCAATAGAATAACCAGAATTCAAAAGATAGATTTTAAGTCTTTCATACCAAGCACGAGGTGCTTGTTTGAGACCATATAAAGCCTTTTTCAATTTGAAAACATGATTTTCAAAATTTTCATGAATAAAACCCGGAGGTTGTTCTACATAAACTTCTTCTTTAAGAAACCCATTTAGAAAAACACTTTTGACATCCATTTGAAAGAGTTTAAAATCTTTAAAACATGCAAATGATAATAACATCCTACTAGATTCAAGACGTGCAACTGGTGCATATGTTTCATCATAATCAATAGCTTCTTCTTGATTATAACCTTGTGCAACCAATCGTGCATTATTTCTAATTACCTGACCAGATTCATCCAATTTATTTTTGAATACCCATTTGATACCAATAATTGAATGATCTGATGGTCTGGGAACTAATTCCCAAACATCATTCCGTTGAAAATGGTTGAGTTCTTCTTGCATAGCCATAATCCATGAACTGTCTTCACATGCATCTTTGATGTTCTTCGGTTCAATGGTTGAGAGAAATGCACAATGTGCCATTTGCTCTATTTGGCGACGAGTTCTTACTCCATCTGTAATATCTCCAATGATTAACTCTGATGGATGATTTAGAACTTGTGCAAATGCTTTAGGAAGATCTGCATTCTCTGAAATAAACTCAACAGAATGTTTAGTAGTATCAATTTCATCAAGTTTCATATTATCTAAAGAATTAGAAAGAGGTAATATATTCTCTTCATCATCAATTATGGGAGAATTAGATGAGGGATTCTCATCAAATGTGACATGAAGTGATTCTTCAACTGTTAAAGTTCTTTTGTTATATACTCTGTAGGCTTTGCTACGTGTTGAGTATCCAACAAAAATACCTTCATCAGATTTAGAATCAAATTTGTCAAGTGCATCTTTAGTATTAAGAATGAAACATTTACATCCAAATACTTTAAAATATGATACACGAGGAATGAGATTAAAGAATAATTCAAAACAAGTATTATTAAGTAATGGCCTAATAAGAACTTTATTCATAATGTAACAAGCAGTTGCGACAGCTTCTGCCCAAAAATATTTTGGTAGATTACTATCACAAAGCATTGTTCTTGCACATTCGTGTAAAGTTCTATTTTTCCTTTCTACTACTCCATTCTGAGGAGGAGCACGAGGAAAAGAAAAATTGTGAGTAATGCCATATTCATTACAAAACTTGGTAAAAGATTCATTTTCAAATTCTCCCCCATGATCACTACGAATAGTGATAATGTTAGAGGACTTGATCTTTTGTATCTTTTTACAAAATACTGAAAACTCTTCAAAAGCATCATTCTTATTTTGTAAGAATATAACCCAAGTGTATCTAGAATAATCATCAACAATGACAAATGCATATCTACTTCTATTCAAAGAAGCTACTTTTGAAGGACCAAACAAATCTAAGTGAAGAAGTTCTAATGGTCTCATTGTTGAGATAACGTCCTTTGATTTAAAAGAAGATTTGTGCATTTTTCCTTGTTGACAACCATCACAGAAATGTTTGTGTTTGAAAGAAATATTTGGCATTCCATTAACTACCTTGTGTTTTGAAATACATGCTAGTTTTTTGAAATTAGCGTGTCCAAAACGTTTATGCCATAAAAGAGTATCATCTGATGTAATCATTAAACAATGATTATGAGTGGTAACAGACATGCATAAGATATAAATGTTATTCTTACGCTTACCACAGAATAAGATAGATGACATATCAGAATCATAAATGATGCAATCATTTTGTTCAAAAACAATTTTGTAATTTTTATCGCATAACTGACTAATGGAAAGCAAATTGTGTTTCAAATCGTCAACCAGGAGAACATTCTCGATGATAAGCTGATTTGTATTACCAACTGTTCCAATGCCTATGATTTTGCCTTTGTTGTTGTCACCAAAGGTAACTGTGCCTCCATCTTTATATTTAACGGTTGAGAGCAAGTTGACATTTCCTGTCATATGTTTTGAACATCCACTATCCAAAATCCATCTTTCTTTCTTAGGTACCCGAAAGATAAAACATTAAGCATTGGTACCCTTTGTTTGAGGGTCCTTGGGATTAGATTTTAGGAAGCCAAACCCAAGTGGAATTTGGCTTTTCAATGTAATCACTAGAGTGACCAATAGAATGTATATAATGAGAGATATAGCTATTTCTATCATTTAAACATGAATCCTTAGGAACCCATATACTAATTGTAGTAGGTTTCCTAGGAAATGTTTTTGAAATGTTAGTAACATTTCTTTGTGAAGAATAAGTAGATATGTTTACTTTCTTCGTGTAAATAAATGCGTGATTCTTCTTTTGTGGTTTAACAAAAAATGTTTTTCCACAAGATGAAGATATGTCACAAGACTTGGGTGCATCCTTATGAGAATATCCCAAACCTTGTCTATGATTTGCTGGATATTGAATTTTGAGCAAATCATCAAGATTTGTCTTTCATTTGTTAAATTTGTTAACATTGGATGACATCTCATCGTATTTCATCTTTAGTGATGAAATATTTTTATCCATTTCGAATATTCGTGTATGCAATTCTAGATTCTTAGTTTTGAGAAGATCATTCTCTTTACTAAGATCCAAAACTTGAGAAGAAGTATTTTCAGTGCTTTTAGAAGATGATAATTTTTGATATTTAAGAAGGAGATCATCATTATTCTGTTTCAATGATTTATGTTGACTATTCAATTTTTTGAAACGAGAATAGAGATCTTTTAATGCATCAAGTAATTCTTCGTTGTTAAAAGAACTTACCTCATCTTCATCATCTTGTGCCATAAAGCACATGTTAGCATTTTCATTTAGATCATCATCTTCATCATCTGAAGAATCATCCCATGTTGCTGCAAATGCCTTTTTCATTTTGTCAAACCTCCTTTTTCTTCTGGATTGATCATTGTTGGAAGTTTTGAACTTTGCTTTGAGAAGTGGACAGTCTTTCTTCATATGTCCTGGCCTATTGCAATTAAAGCAGAGAGAAGAATCAGTATTCTTAGATTTAAAATTATTATACTTACCTTTCTGAAAGAATTTTCTGAAGTTCTTGGCAAAGAATGCCATATCATCATCTGAATCTTCATTTTCTGATGTTGTGTTGAAGGCAAATACTTTCTTCTTTTGATCTGATTCTTCTTTCTCATCTTATAGTGTAACTTCATGGGCCATTAAGTTACCAATAAGATCTTCCATAGATAATGTGGAAAGATCATTGGCTTCCTCAATAGCAGTGATCTTTGGACGCCATACTGGAGTTAAAGCTTTAAGAATCTTGCGAACCTGTTCAAGAGAGGTGTAAGTTTTTCCAAGAGCATTTAAGGAATTTATAATATTAGTAAACCTGGTGTTCATTTCTCTAATTGTCTCTTGGTCCTTCATCTTGAACAACTCAAACTTGTGAACCAAAATGGAAATCTTAGTTTCCTTCACTTTACTGGTTCCTTCATGAGTTACCTCGAGTATATGCCAAATCTCCTTAGCACTTTTGGCCTGAGATACCCGATTAAACTCATGTTTATCTATGGCACAGAATAAGGCATTCATGGCCTTTGAGTTGTTGGTTTTTGCAGCTTTGTCGTTGGCAGTCCAATCAGCAACAGGAGTTGATGGCTTAGTGTATCCTGTCTCTACGATGTCCCATATCTCATAATGCATACTTTGGAGATGAATCTCCATTCATATTTTCCAATATGAGTAGTCAGAACCATCAAATAGAGGAGGACGAACTTGAGAGTGCCCTTTAGGCTGTTGATTTGTGTTGTAGTTGTGTGGAACAGCGTTCATGTTTGATGCTGCGGAATTTGCCATCTTAACCTTGCTCTGATACCAAATGTAATTTCAGCCTGTATTGATCAATACACTAGAGGGGGGTGAATAGTGTATATAATAAAAATGTTGCAAATAAAATGTTACTGATATTTGCAAAGTTGGCACAGAAATAAAATGACAAGTGCTGAAACTTAAACCAATCGCAAACACAGAGATTTATCCTGGTTCGGATCCTCTTGATCCTACTCCAGTACTCTACTCACCGTAGAGATTTTCAATCCACTATAATCACTTGCCCCGCAAGCACGAACTTACAAAAATAGCGACACTCCACGTGTCCCAAACTTTATACAATCTCTAAACAGAGATTCAAACCTGTTAAATAAAAACACATATAGCCTTGGTATAAATTTCAGAGAATGAATTCAATGATGGTGTTTAAAAGATGAACTTCAAGATGTATATAAGATATGTAATGAAGAACAATACTTGAAGTTCTCTGGTTCATAAAAGAAAAGAGAGATCTATTGATTTCTTCTTGCAATTATGAAAACAAACAACTTTCCAAAATGATGTTGAAAATCCAAGTTCTTCCATTCTTAAACGAAGAAAGAAATCTAATGATTTCTTCTTACAAATAAGAAAAGAACAACTAATGGCTGAATTGCTTAAGAAAATCAATGGCTTGCTTTCAACAAAATCAGAATAAAGAAGAGGAAAGTGTGTAAAAAATGAGAGGGGGTACCCCTCCTTTTATAGTTTTTAGAAACGGTTATGAACGGCTCTAAAAGAGACGCACAACGTTCAGAAACTGTAAGGAACGTTGGAGAACGGTCAGAAACTGGTCTGGAAAATTTCAATCCAAACAACGGTTTGGCAGGCTAAGAAAATTCGTAGACTGCTAATTTTGAAACGGTCACAAACGGTCACAAAATTTTGGTGACATGGACTAGACAACAGATAGATCCTTGTCTGAAAGTATCAAGTCAAAGGTCAATGAAAATATAGTTGTTTTGGTAGGCTAGGAAAAATCCTAGTAGGCTAATTCTGAAAAATAGGAATTTTGACTTAGGATCAAATGAGTTAGGAAGATTATGTAGTTTTGAGCTTAGGGATATATGATATGATATAACCAAGGCCCTGAAGCTATCTAAAAAGTAAAAATTACATCATTCCGTAGATACGTGTTTCACACGTAATGTTGAGTAGCAAGGATGTTTTTGCAGAAAGTCCTTGTACTTTGATCATATGCGTATATGTGAATGAGATAAGATTTATATATGCACATCTGCATAGATAGAGTTAGTAATATGAAATATATTGATTTGTCACATCAAAACCTTATGGAAGAGAGGGTGGAAAATACCAAGTTCCAACAAAGAGCCTGTATACAACGATCAATGATCAACTTGTACGCAGATGATAACATCGGTAGAAGTCCAAATGACAATTACCTGGACGTTGGCATGGACGGCTACCGATGCAAGTCGCTCGTGGTCGACCCTGTCCACGACCGCCCGGTCCCATGGACGGGTCGCGTTCTTGGTGATGTAGAAAGCGGCCCCGCAATCGAGAAGGGCGGAATCCCCAAGCCTCAACGGGAATCTCCCCTGGCAAGCTCCTCCTCGGCACAGACAAAGGGGGCCTGAGAAGATTGACCCTCCAGCAACATAGGTCGGTACTCCACTAGGATGTCTTCGGGCAACCCTACGGAGGGAGATAGACCCACCAGGGCCAGGAGTCCTGGTGCATGTAAAGATCCGATGGAACCTGAGTCTCCATCGAACCTTCCTTATGTGGTGCATCACTCCCAGGTCGAGAGGTCTGTTCCGCAGATGCATTCGACCCAGACAGCTCCTCGTCATTGAGAATGAGAACCCTCCGACATTTCTAGCCTCCCTCCCGTGCAACCACATCGAATTTGGAGGATGGGTCTTTCTTCTTTTTCTGCTGAGGCCGAGCCCCCGGGGCGATCCCCTCGGCAATTATGGGCCGATCCACGGCTGGCTGGGTCAAAGACCTCGGTACGGTTGGGGCCCAAGGCGACAACATCCTTGCCTCTGCCTCCCCGATTAAGCCTCGACCACGACTTTCAGTGCGGGATCTACCTGGTAATCTGCGCTGATCATCCCTGCTAGAACAACAAAAAAATTAGTCCGGGTGACGAAGGTCGAACAGTTGGCAAGCACAATCGAACCAACCTTTCATCCACACGGTCCGATGCAACACCTCTTACGACCAGAGCCACTCAACCGACCTCATCTCCACTGGCAGACCCTTCAGAGCGTTAGCAGCTTTCTTCTCCTCAATTTCCAGCTGCTTATCCTCGGTAGGCCCCAAATTAGAGGCGCCCCAACCGGTGCAGAAGCTTGCCGCTCCTTGGAAGACCACAAACACAAACTCGTCCTTCCACTGGGATTGGAAGAGGGTAGATTTTCCAGTAGCTTCCTCCCGCGACGAGCCATTATTGTGTACCACCCTGGGGTCTTAAGAGAGGGAATCCGAAAGAAATGGTTGAACAAACGCAGGAATGGCTCGATTCCCTTCGTTAACACAGATGTATAAAGGCCATCAATATGCCAACACCATTAGGCATCAGCTGGCAGAGAGAAATGTTCAAGGTACATAAGAAGTATCTGTTGGATCTGGATCATAGCCTAGAGGGGGGTGAATAGGCTAATAAAAATTCTCGTGCAACCCACGAGAAATCACACGCAGTTATAAGCACATGCAGGGTAATAAAATAGCAATCACAGAGTACGCACAGATATACCCTGGTTCGGTCATCCCTACGACCTACTCCAGCCCCCAAAAGCAAATACTAGATAGATATGTAATCCTGTACAGCTACAATGAGTCAAGATACCAAATCTACTCTCACCTAGCTCGTACGCACACCACATGCTCTACACTCTCAATCTAGTCAGATGCTCTCCCTCCGTGACGACTCCCAAGTTGTCAGGTCCCCAAAAGTAACACAGATGGTAAAGTTTTCCCTACATAGATCACTACACCAATACAAAGATAAATAAATAGAGTTTTAGGAATGCTCAGTAATGGTGTGTTGTCTCTGTCTTTCAGCGCGTGGTCAGATCAATCTGACAAGCAGTAGTCTCCGATGTCCCCTCAATAGTTCGGCTCCCCTCTCAATGAAACTAGCGCCTTCCACCAAAGGTTGAAACATGCGGAACCTCACCAAAGATTGAAACTTGCAGGACCTCGCCAAAAATCGAAGCTTGCAGCACCTAAAAAAAGATTACGACTGGCCATGATAGTATCAAAGAGAGGAACATAAAATAATTCGGCCTTCCCTTAGGATTTGTGCGTCTGTCAATGAAGGCCGGCCCCTTTTTTAATCAAAACTTTGGCTCCTCTCTTGATAATTCCAAAGTGATATTTTGTGCGGCTCTCAGATTTGTGCGTGCTCCTTTGTATTGTTTTGTGTGGAAAAACATGTGCCTCCTCTTAAAATTTTGATAATGATCCAAAAAGAAAAAATGAATGAAAGTGCTCTTCCAAAAATTAAAACGAAGAAGAGGTGTAGCCCTTAAAAAATGATAGTGCTCTTTTAGGAATTCAAATGAAGAAGACCCCTCAAGAATTCAAAAAAAAATCACAAGATGATGGAGGAGCAAAAACAAAGTGCGGCTGATGTAAATCGAAGAAAAGACAATAGTGCCACCTCTTTGATTCTCTTGGAAAAATTAGTGCTGCTCGTTGGAAATTTTTTGGGGAAGTGCTCTCTCAAAAAATTGGCAATTAAAAAAACAAAGAGCTTCTTTAAAATAATTCCTTTGAAAAACAAAACCCCCTTATTTTTTTCGGCAGCTTGGAGAACCCTTCATGAATGAGTGCGGCTGTGGGGTTTTAAAGAGAGGGTTAAATAATTTTAGGATGTGAGATGATTGACCCAAAAAAAACTCCTAGAAGAATTCGACTGGCCTTGGTCTTTTGAGAAGTGCGGCGCCTGCTAGGTTATTGCTCAGGGGACTTTTAAAGAATGCCCGGGCTCTCTTTTTTTTTCGGCCTGGGCTTTTTTGCTTTATCAAGGAACAAACAAAAACGCAACATGCTCTCTCCTAAGATTCGGTTGTCACCCTCTTTCCCTTTTTTTATTAGAATTAGGTTGTCTCCTGGGCCCTTTTTGAGGGATTGCAACAAAACAAAAGATCCGATTCTCGTCTTTCTCCTTTGCACATTGACCAAGTCTCTCTGTGAATTAATCACAAGTTCGTCTTTCCTGAAACACTTAACACACACGTTAAAACGTTCACACACATTTGTTATCATCAAACATGAAGTTCATAGATCGTTGCTACCAACAGTATCGCATGAAAGGATGCATGGGAAATCGGAGGCCCCGTTCGAAAGTTTTGACGTAGACCCCCACTTCCCGGTCGTCGGGACGATGAGCCCTCTCATCCCTCCCAGGCAGTCTGATCTGATAGTCAAGGCAAACATACTTCCTCTGAAGTGTGTCAATTTGGCTAGCCTTAACCTTGGTCCTCAGATCTGCCAGCAAGCCTGGCTCCATGACCCCTTCCTGATTCTTTTGGACGGCAGTGACCACGTTCTTTCCGGAGGCAGATGAAGAAGCCTTTGCTTTCGAGAGAAGGAGAATCCAAATCGAGAGAATGAAGAAGGTACCCTCTCACTCCTCCACAAGAACCGTCAAATGTAGGCGAAGCAGCAACCGTGTGATGGAGCACATGTCGAAGATCCAAGGACCAGGGCATCTTGGATTTCAAATCGACGAATCAACTGAATTGGCGAGGCGGTCGTTTTGGCGCCCAGAACTCGAGTGCTATTTTCTCGACTGTCGTGCCCCATTAAATGCTATGTAACATCGCTTGACCTCAGCGATGGATCTCTCAAGGTCATGCGACGGGGGCCATTGTTGAGTCATTGGGCCAGCACTCGAGGAAACTCGGTCGAAGAATGGCCAAGGCCCACCAAAGAAGACCGATATCAGACTTAGTCAAAGCCCAAATGGCCAGTCGACCGTTGGGTCCATCTCACGCAAATGTGGGATTAAAGGCGAGCTCGAAAATCCTGGGGACGTGGAAAACGTTTACTCCCATTCATGACGGAAGATCTTGGATCCAATATAGGCGGCCGTTATCTCCCCAATGTCTCTAAGAAGACTCCCGAACCCCTATAAATAGGAGAGGGGGTTCCATCTTCAAGGTACGAGTGCTAATACATAGAACTATATCTTCTTACTCCCGCATTTCATATACGAGCTTGCATCGTTAGTCTATAGACGAACCTCCGTGGGTCGATCTCAGCTACACCAAGCTCCCTCTCTTCCTTAAGTTCCATACTAACTTAAGCATCGGAGGGGATTTTGGTCGGAACCCAGATTCGACCCCCTAACGACTCCATGTGGTGCAAATCGACGATCACGATTCAACGCCCAATGTCGATATTGGGCTATTCCTCCTCGAACAACCCAGCAGACGGTCGTTCTTAGGTCGATCAACGGTCCTACCATCGTCAACCATCAACTACCGACCCCGGTTCTCCCAACCGAGGGTCCCACTCCAAAGGCTGACTAGGCTCCAGCTCAGCGCTTCGAGCCTCCGTCAGCTTGACAATTGTACCGGTCAATTTTGGCCTTAACATGATGACATTGGTGATAGAGAGCTGTTGGGACCAGAGATGATAGTTGAGGCTGTGGATGTAGTGTGTACCATCAGGAATAAGCTTCGTATTGCACAGGATCGGTATAAGCCCAATTTGGGCTGATGCTAAATGCCGTCCTTTGGAATTCAAGGCTGGAGATCATGTATTTTTGAAGATATCCCCGAACAGAGGAGTGATTCATTTTGGAAACCGCGACAAGCTCAGTCTGAGATTCATTGGACCTTTTGATGTGCTAGAGCGAGTTGGAGAGGTAGCTTATCGTCTACATTGTCGCCTTCATTAGAGGGAGTACATGATTTTTTTCATGTATCTCAGCTATTTCGTTTCATCAGCGACCCTTCTCATGCTGTCAATTACTCGAAGATTACAGTTCGACCGAACCTGACTTATGAGCAGCATCCAGTGCAGATCTTAGACCGACGTCAAAAGACGCTCAGGAACAAGGTCGTCGAGCTCGTGAGAGTGATATGGCATCATGATACGCCTAGAGAATCCACCTGGGAATGTGAAGACGAAATGCGAGAGCGTTACTCTTATTTGCTCCCTGCCCCTTAGTTGAGAGAAATTCCGAGGACGGAATTTTCTTAAGGTGGATAGAATGTAACGACCAGTATTTTCGGATACACTGGAACTGAGTTCTATTTATGTATGTCTTCATTATTATACTGATGTGTTAATATCATTAATATACTTGCATTAAGTTAGTCTATTTAAATCTTGTTATTATTATTTTTAAGATTTCAAATTCAAATGTTTTCAAATTTAAATGTTTTCAAATTCAAATGTTTAACATCCAAATTCAACCCTTTCAAAAACTTTCCTTTTTGACCCTAATAGAAGCTAGACTAAATTAGTATTATTTTCTCTCATTAAACCCCTTATTCTCCTAATTATTAGAATGATTCAACCTTCCTTATTAACTTAGCTTTTAATTCCCTAATCAATATTATTAAACAAATCAAATAGTATTAAAAACAAATCTTTTAAATTTCAAACTATTTCTATTTTTAAATATATCATATTCTTTTTCAAACCCTTTCCTATTTTATTCTCTTACCCTAACCCAACCCCATGCTAAAACTCAAGGCCGCACGCAACCCCAGTTCCATACTTCTACAAACCATAGAAGCCCTACAAAATTCTAAGAAACAACCCAAGCCCATACAACACCCTACTTTTACAAAAAGAGAACCCCAGGCTTTCTCTCTCTAAAATACAAACCCAACACCTCCTATTTCTAAACCCTATAGCCTCTATACAAAAACCCTAAGGCTAGCCCTAGCCTCTACGAATCTCAAACCCAAATATCTCACTGCCGCAGGCCAACTCCCCTCTTCGACCACCAACCTCCACGCGCCCGTCCTCTGATTCAGGGTAAAAATTGTATATTTATCCCCCCATTTCGGTGCTTTTTGTGCATGTATTAATCATATCTTAGCTTTGTTTCATACATATTTTTGATATCTCTTAAATTTGGAGCTTATCGTTTACATATGCATAAAACATAATTTTTACAACTTATTATCATCTTCATCTTAGTCTCCTATTATTTTTTAGTCAAATTTCATGAACTCCCGATTCCAACGCATATTTTTCCAGAATTTTTGGAGGTCGGAGCAATTTACTGCATTTTTGGAAGACATGGTGATGGTGTTGAAAATTTCGGGTCTGGAAATTCAGCTTTTCCCCTCTTGTGCAGAATTCTGCTATCATTCTAGTATATATTCCGGCCTAATGATATTTTTCTGTGATTGTACACTTTGTTACGGTTCCATCGCCGCCTGGAACACGTCATTCCGAGGTCGGATGATTTTTCTAGAATTTTCGCAAGCCAGGGTGACGGTGCTGAAAATTTCTGCAACTTTGCCTCTCTTGTGAAGAATTCTGCTATCATTGCAGTGTATATCTTGGCCTAATGATATTTTTCTGTGATTGTACACTTTGTTACGGTTCCATCTCCGCCTGGAACACGTCATTCCGAGGTCGGATGATTTTTCTAGAATTTTCGCAAGACAGGGTGACGGTGCTGAAATTTTCTGCAGATTTTGGCATTGCTTGCGGGTTTGGGCCAGAATCCGACCCGTTTGACTTAAAAACAGACCCGATAAGCTGTGCTTGGGTTATATTGCGAATTTGGGGGTTTTTCAGCCCTAGTTCTTATTTTTTGCTGAAATTTGGAGGAGGAAGATGAGCTTGGAGGCCATGGGGGGAGGTTGATGAAGCTTGGAGCTTGGAGGACCACTTGAGTATGAGGATTTCATATTTGAGTGACACATTGGTGAACTCTTTCTTAACTCTTGTGTAATTTTGGTTTAGCAACTTGTATTGTATTGGAGGATTATCTCTAGAGATATAGATGTCTTCTTTTCATCATGAATTGCTAGATCTTGCTTGTGTTGTTGTGTTGTGTGATTGTTGTTGTTTGGGTTGTGAATTTCATCTTTAGCATGTTTCTATTTTCAAAATTGGTGGATGAAACTTTGAGATGTTGGTTGTTGATGGAATCCTAGTGGGTAATCCATAGAGGGGAACTATCGTAGCCGACCCTCTCTTATTTGCTTAAAGTATTTCTCGTTGTTTCATACACTACTTTTATTGCACCCCACATGTTCGATGAAATGCCACACCCACCGATTGTTCATCCCTTAGCCGGGAAAACAATTGAGTTATATTTGAGATGAATTCCCACGCCCATGGCCTCATTCACACACACAACATACGAGTCCTCCTTGTTACTTGCCGATTCGGCTCTCCACCCCTAGCCACTTAGGTTAGAGTTTAGTTTTCACCACTTTTTCTTTCACACACTCATCCACCGTTAGTTGTGTTAGTTGTAGCACGCTATTATTTTTCTTTATCAATCAATTTTATGAAAATAGAACGAATTGTCCCTGTGATCCGACCCGGTACTCACCGGTTATTTTTATTGCATTGACACTCCTACGCTTGGGAGTGGAAGGCGTGCTCACTTGCGCGTTTTCCGAGTCAACCAATTGGCGCCGTTGCCTGGGACAACGGTTTCTATTATTAGCATTTTTTGATCGATGTTGAAAGTTTTAGTGTGATACTACTATCTTTTAGTGTGAGTTTTTTTTTCGATTCTTCATCTTTCACTTATTGTTCATCCTTATTTATTTTACGCTTTTTTTGAGTCTTTTTGATTGTTTGTTTTTGCTTTTTTTCAAAAATGGCAAGTACTTCAAACTCTCTTGGGTTTGACATGCGGGTGACCAAATCCCTACCGAGATTCCTCGGTAAGGATGCGGAGAGCCCTTACCTACATATTAAGAAGTTTGAGAGTGCTTGCAAACTTCATTTTGATGGGAACACATGTGCAGAAAAGTTTTATCTTAAATTCTTTCCCTATTCTTTGGATGGTAGTGCATTAAATTGGTTTAAAGTTTATATCTCTCATATTATTCCATCTTGGCATGTACTAAAGCTAAAATTTTGTATGAAGTTTTTTCCATCTTACAGGACCAAAACATGGCAAGGAAGAATTGTGAACTTTGGTCAACGCATCGGTGAGACATTTTTTCAGGCTTGGACGCGATTTTCAGAGTTGGTGTACGGTTGTCCACATCATGGGTTTGACAGGGTGCGCCTTCTTGGGTTCTTCTTGGAGGGTCTGTTTCCGGAGACGCATGATTTTGTGGATTTGTTGGACAACGGTCACTTTTTGGACATGGATGTGATCTTCCTCCTTATAGGAATCCAAATAACGCCAAGCCGCATTCTCATCCATGTCCAAAAAGTGACCGTTGTCCAACAAATCCACAAAATCATGCGTCTCCGGAAACAGACCCTCCAAGAAGAACCCAAGAAGGCGCACCCTGTCAAATCCATGATGTGGACAACCGTACACCAACTCTGAAAATCGCGTCCAAGCCTGAAAAAATGTCTCACCGATGCGTTGACCAAAGTTCACAATTCTTCCTTGCCATGTTTTGGTCCTGTAAGATGGAAAAAACTTCATACAAAATTTTAGCTTTAGTACATGCCAAGATGGAATAATATGAGAGATATAAACTTTAAACCAATTTAATGCACTACCATCCAAAGAATAGGGAAAGAATTTAAGATAAAACTTTTCTGCACATGTGTTCCCATCAAAATGAAGTTTGCAAGCACTCTCAAACTTCTTAATATGTAGGTAAGGGCTCTCCGCATCCTTACCGAGGAATCTCGGTAGGGATTTGGTCACCCGCATGTCAAACCCAAGAGAGTTTGAAGTACTTGCCATTTTTGAAAAAAAGCAAAAACAAACAATCAAAAAGACTCAAAAAAAGCGTAAAATAAATAAGGATGAACAATAAGTGAAAGATGAAGAATCGAAAAAAAAACTCACACTAAAAGATAGTAGTATCACACTAAAACTTTCAACATCGATCAAAAAATGCTAATAATAGAAACCGTTGTCCCAGGCAACGGCGCCAATTGGTTGACTCGGAAAACGCGCAAGTGAGCACGCCTTCCACTCCCAAGCGTAGGAGTGTCAATGCAATAAAAATAACCGGTGAGTACCGGGTCGGATCACAGGGACAATTCGTTCTATTTTCATAAAATTGATTGATAAAGAAAAATAATAGCGTGCTACAACTAACACAACTAACGGTGGATGAGTGTGTGAAAGAAAAAGTGGTGAAAACTAAACTCTAACCTAAGTGGCTAGGGGTGGAGAGCCGAATCGGCAAGTAACAAGGAGGACTCGTATGTTGTGTGTGTGAATGAGGCCGTGGGCGTGGGAATTCATCTCAAATATAACTCAATTGTTTTCCCGGCTAAGGGATGAACAATCGGTGGGTGTGGCATTTCATCGAACATGTGGGGTGCAATAAAAGTAGTGTATGAAACAACGAGAAATACTTTAAGCAAATAAGAGAGGGTCGGCTACGATAGTTCCCCTCTATGGATTACCCACTAGGATTCCATCAACAACCAACATCTCAAAGTTTCATCCACCAATTTTGAAAATAGAAACATGCTAAAGATGAAATTCACAACCCAAACAACAACAATCACACAACACAACAACACAAGCAAGATCTAGCAATTCATGATGAAAAGAAGACATCTATATCTCTAGAGATAATCCTCCAATACAATACAAGTTGCTAAACCAAAATTACACAAGAGTTAAGAAAGAGTTCACCAATGTGTCACTCAAATATGAAATCCTCATACTCAAGTGGTCCTCCAAGCTCCAAGCTTCATCAACCTCCCCCCATGGCCTCCAAGCTCATCTTCCTCCTCCAAATTTCAGCAAAAAATAAGAACTAGGGCTGAAAAAACCCCCAAATTCGCAATATAACCCAAGCACAGCTTATCGGGTCTGTTTTTAAGTCAAACGGGTCGGATTCTGGCCCAAACCCGCAAGCAATGCCAAAATCTGCAGAAAATTTCAGCACCGTCACCCTGTCTTGCGAAAATTCTAGAAAAATCATCCGACCTCGGAATGACGTGTTCCAGGCGGAGATGGAACCGTAACAAAGTGTACAATCACAGAAAAATATCATTAGGCCAAGATATACACTGCAATGATAGCAGAATTCTTCACAAGAGAGGCAAAGTTGCAGAAATTTTCAGCACCGTCACCCTGGCTTGCGAAAATTCTAGAAAAATCATCCGACCTCGGAATGACGTGTTCCAGGCGGCGATGGAACCGTAACAAAGTGTACAATCACAGAAAAATATCATTAGGCCGGAATATATACTAGAATGATAGCAGAATTCTGCACAAGAGGGGAAAAGCTGAATTTCCAGACCCGAAATTTTCAACACCATCACCATGTCTTCCAAAAATGCAGTAAATTGCTCCGACCTTCAAAAATTCTGGAAAAATATGCGTTGGAATCGGGAGTTCATGAAATTTGACTAAAAAATAATAGGAGACTAAGATGAAGATGATAATAAGTTGTAAAAATTATGTTTTATGCATATGTAAACGATAAGCTCCAAATTTAAGAGATATCAAAAATATGTATGAAACAAAGCTAAGATATGATTAATACATGCACAAAAAGCACCGAAATGGGGGGATAAATATACAATTTTTACCCTGAATCATCCTCCACCTCCCAAGAACCCTGCACCCCCTCATCCTTTCTCGTCGCCAAGCACCCCATTTTCAACGACAGCATCCACCAACTCTGACGACTGAAACTCCCCTCCGACCTCCCATGTCCAACCCCACTACGTGCGTGTCCGACCTCCAAGCCCACCACCACCTTCCTCCCCCTCCTCTACTCGACAACCACCAGTGCCCTAACACTTCCCCGCTCCCTCTCCAACCACCGCCAGGCCAACACCCAGCGCCATCCTCCTCCCCCTGCAAAGCCCCCACCGTACGCCTGCAACCACCCTCGCCATAACACACCTCCCCTCCTCCTCCCGTCGACCACCCCGACCTCCGGCGCCCGGACACCAGCAACACCGCATGCCATCCTCACCGCTTGCAATCTCTCTCCGTCGCACCACCCCGACGACTGACCACCCGTCACTGCTGCGCCATCTCCAGTCGAAGCTGCTACCGTTCGACGCCTCTACTGCAACCAACGAAGAACACGTGAGATCTTAAAGAGGTTGGTATGCAAATGTTTTATATTAGTTAGGGTTTATTAATATTAATAGTTAGGAGTTAGTTTCGTTAGAGTTAGTTGTTAGGGTTATTGTTTTGTTAGAGTTAGTTGTTAGGGTTATTGTAATATAAATCTGTTATAATTTTGATAGTTTGTAGTGTTAATAGTTGTTTTTATACCCATTATATATATATATATATATATATATATATATATATATATATATATATATATATATATATATATAAGTATTATTATTAGATGTCACAATATATTCGGTAGTTATTCATAACATATTATGTGTTAGATGATAACCAAGTAATATAGGTTAGTTTTTATATTATACTGTGAGTTTACATGATACCCCAAACAAATGTGTAGGTATATGATAATGGGGTTTAACCATAATATCATGCAAATAAGTTAGTTGATTAATAATTTAAATTCGTTTAAACTGATATCGAAACTGAATGACGCAGAAAACGTATGCGCCTTCCGTACGAACTCGTCGGCACCAAAATCATCGGAATCTAGCAAGCGTGCAATTTAATTCTTGTTTTTAAATGTTACTCATTTGGACTTGAACCGTGATATCTTGTACACAAGAATTGCCATGTGACACATTGACAATAAAACCCCTTAAACTCCCTTTTGTGAATTGCTAAACTTGAACCGTGTGCGTGTGTGTGGACACCATTAAGAAAAGTGAATATACTTTGTTACGACATGAAATGCACGGACGATGAAATGAACAACTTGAAAACCATATAACATGATAGCCGGTTTGGCTAACTCATAGATATTGCATGTCGTTGGCTCATAGCTATTGTATGCCAATATTTGGATATTCCCATTGGCCGGTTGGCTCGTCTGGCTCGTGTCCAGTTTATAACTCATGATGGCAGGTTGGCTGATTCTGGCTCGTGGTCCAGAAAGTACACTTGGATGGGGTTGGGTTCCCGGGCACTAGCCGGTAGTAAAAGGGTCGTCTTCAGGGGCACTTGAAGGTGGATTCAGTTTCTAGCCATCTAAAGACGGTAACCTTAGTCACGGACTTGCACACACAATTAAACAATTTGAAAAATGCTGTTAACTTATAGAACTGCTGTTGCTTTATTTTAAAATTGAACTGCCATGTTTCCATTCATAATAGAACTACCATGCTAGTGTAAATCTTTATAACTGCTTTAACTGCCATATAATCTTTTGCATATCTTGCCAAGGGACCCCTTTTAACCATAACTTGCCAAGGACCCTTACTGACATATATTCCATGTTATTTGAATGTATGTCAGGTCTCAAGACAGAGTACTAGGAGGACGAGCTGCTAGATCAGAGTGATCCGTTGGATCAGGAGTACGTCGACCCAAAGTTTCTCCCCACAGAGGACTAGTCGTCGAGATTCACCTGCGGTTGCTGCTTAGAGTGTAATTTCTGCTTTTCTGTTGGGTGTGTACCCACTTTTGTAGACTCTGTTTGTATGCCATGCTTGGGGCCTTACTTTTTTTGTGTACTTTCCTTTCTGGACGTTGGCTATTATTATAATTATCTCTGTTGTTCTGATTGGATGCAAGAATCTGCGTTTGGTTGTTATTCACAGACACTTATTGGGCTTAAGCTTCACCGCTTCAGCCCATGCGGACACGCTCGCGTCCTCGCTTCCAAGTATAATAGGAAGCGGGGCGTGACATCAAGTTGTGGAGGTTGAATATGCAAATCATAATTATTCTTTCTTCTCTTTCTTTTTTGTGTATGGAACTTAGAATAATTTATATAATGAGCATGCAATCCATAACTCCCAAATCGGACGATTTTAGGGTATTAGGTCAAGAAGGACCCATCGGACCTACTGACTCAAATCATCTAAGTTCATACTTATTTTTTTTCCGTGCACTCATCTAAATCCTATCTTTCGACGTGAATCCCCAATGATTCCAGAGGCACGAGAACCCGTCTACTTAATAGAACTAGAAGAACGTTGAACTTTATTCTTTTTTCTTCTTTTACCTTTTCTTTTGTTTTTTTCTTTCTCTTTTTCTCTATGATTCAACACACCAACGAACCAATCCTTAAGCATAACATAGCATATGTCCATGGCCAAATCCCATCAAATTGAAAACCACGCTACACTATTGACTCAATCCATCTCATGCATCATAAAGTTTGCACTAAGCTAATCTAAACAACATTGATGACAAAATTCATCGAATTATGCACTAATTTTATGAATAGCATATTAAGAGCGATTTCATGAAGAAAAAGCAATAAACTCATGCCAATCACAATTTGAGTTCGAAGATAAAGATTGAATCCAAATGTATGCATGAATATGAAGCATGTAAGTGACTAAGCACAAAGCTAGAAAATGAGCAAAGAGGGTCAAGATATACTCACAAGGTATTGGTGATGTTAAAATAAAAAAATTTAACAAAAAAAACTAATTAAATATCCTAAAACCACCTACAACTCTCACCCCAACTAAATTTATGCATTGTCCTCAATGGAAGAAAGGGTAGTAGAAGCAAAAGTTGGAACAAACACGCATATTTAATCGTCGCCCGAAGGCGCGTCCGCAAGTTCCTCGGTGTTCCTATCCTTAGCCCACGATTCAAAGTAAGGCTTTAAACGTTGTCCATTGACACTGAACTCACTTCCATCTTATTTGTTCACCAAGATCACCGCTCTATGATTGTATACATGTTTCACCACGAACGGTCCAGACCATCTCGATCTCAACTTTCCCAGGAAGAGATGAAACCGGAAGTTGTATAGTAGTACTCTTTGGCCCGAGAAGAATTTCGTCCTCAAGATCATCTTGTCGTGCTCAAATTTCATTCGTTTCTTGGCAATTTTGGCATTGTCGTATGCATCCCTCCGCAAGTCCTCCAATTTGCATATCTGTAATTTACGAAAATTATTGGATGAGTCACAGATGGAATTAAATTGTTTAATTGCCCACAAGGATTTGTCTCTAATTCCACGGGCAAATGGAAATTCTTTCCATAAACAATCCTATACGGCGACATTCCTAAAATTGTTTTGTAAGCGATCCGATATGCCCAAAGTGTTTCCGGCAATCAGACACTCCAATCCTTGCGTGTAGGATTCACCGTTTTTTATAGGACGTTCTTAATTTCTTTATTAGCCAATTCCACCTGGCCATTAGTTTGGGGATGGTAAGGTGTGGAAATTTTGTGAGTGACCCCAACCCTCTTCATCAAGTTAGAGAATGGTTTATTACAAAAATGAGAACCATCATCGCTAATAATAGCTTTTGGAATTCCAAAACGTTCAAAAATGTTTTCCTTGAGAAATTTGAGCACAGTAGAACCCTCATTGTTCCTACATGCAATGGCCTCCACCCACTTGGATACATAATCAACGGCTACTAAGATATATGTGTACCCAAATGAAATGGGGAATGGCCCCATAAAATCTATGCCCCATCAATCAAAATTTCAATTTCTAAGATTTAGTTTAAGGGCATCATATTTCTTTTTGTTATTCCCCTAACTTTTGACATGACACACATGATTTACAATAAGTGTATGAGTCCTTAAACATAGTGGGCTAATAAAATCCACATTGTAGAATTTTGGCCACCGTTTTATGTGCAGAAAAGTGTCCTCCACATGCACCACTATGAAAAAAGTGTAAAACACTATCGAACTGTGAGCTACATATCCCTTGTCCTCATCCGAGTCTTCACTACTCGTATCATCGCTAGAATCATCACATGTTCCAATTAGTCCCTTCATCTTTTTGTTCCATTTGTACACATCTCTCTTTTTGTACTAGGGAGCTTTCCATTTCTTCTTGTTCTTAAGCAATGGGCAATCACTACAATGAAACTAGTTGTTTTTGGCGGTTCGAAACCGTCGCTAGTGTGGTTTCAAGCGGTTCAAGAAACCGCTACTATTAGAGGGGTGAAAACTAACCTTTGTTTAGTAGCAGTTTTGAACCGTCACTAACGATATTTCTAACAGATATTTAATTGTGAAAAAATTTTATCGGTGGCTGTTCTTAATCGCCACTAAATGCATTGATTTTTTTAAAAAATAATTCACCAATCAGCGGCAACCTAAAGGAGGTGAAGACGGAGGCATAGTCACCGAATCCTCTACTGCCACGAAAATCAATATCAAAGATCCATAACTTTTCGCTGCAAATCAAAAATTATAACTTTTCAAAACCATAACCATAACAAAATTATAACTTTTAGTTGCAAATTGATATCAGCCTTTAAAACCAGGAACTAATGCCTGAGGAAGCTCTTGCATTCATTCATCCCTCCCAATTCGCTGGATAGTGCTCATCACATTATCAAGGAGATGTTCAAGCCATTCATTCGTGCTCATCACAAAATTCAACCTTCCCTCTCGAAATACACCAACTTGATCAATGTCCCTGGAAAGCAACCAAACCAATCAACAAATCACACAACAAAGAACTAAACTAAACCAAAAATTAAAAACAAGCAAACTTTAATTCACCCCCAATATCAAGAGCGACGAGAGAATCATTTGAAGATATTAACCGAATCGTAAGGATGGCGGCTAATACTCCATTGTGCCCATCACAGATCTCAAGCCACGAGCTTACTCGGGACTTCAACAAAGGACACACATGTGTAAAGGGAGAGAACAAAAGAGATGGAAGGTAGGCGGTGACCATACCGTAAAGACTGAGAAAGCAGTCGAAGGATTCACAGGGAACTGAAGGTAATCGGTCTTGATCAAGACCACATCTTCCCCTCTCTTCGCGAGTCCGACATGCCCGAACCTCAATGACAACATCTTTGACCTCTCACCATGGATCTCATGGCCGATTAGGGTTGCGAGCGACACCAGCGATGGCCTCGTGATCGGATCTCGAAGCTGATGGTTGGTCATCTCTCCAACGAGTGAGCGAGCTCTAAGAAAATGATAGAGAAAACCCAATTGTTGGGATGAAAAGAGAAGGTGGGAAAGTAATTTGGGGATTAGCAGCGACAAAATGATGGGTTAAAATTTCGGTAAACTAGCCCTTTTTAGTAGCGGTTTCGAACAGCTACTAATAATCTGACTGCAAACTCCCGTAATCTGACTGTGTACTCCCTTATTAGAGGTTTCGAACTGCTATTAATGGTCCAGAAACAATTTTAGTAGCGGTTTCGAACCGCTACTAATGGTCCGAAAACAAATTTAGTAGCGGATTCGAACCGCTACAAAATGATCAACATTTTTTTAAATAACTAAAAAATTAGACCTTTTTAGTAGCGATTTCGAATCGCTACTAAAGATCCATAAACAAATTTAGTAGCGGTTTCCAGCCGCTACTAATGGTCTGAAAATAATTTTTGTTGCGGTTTCGAACCGCAACAAAATGCTAAAAATTTGTTAATTTGTTAATACGATTATGAACCACTCCTACGAAAATATAACCGCGACAAATAAAAATTAATTTACGCTCCTCTTGAAGGATTCTTCCCGTCGCTTTATTTATATGTTGTAGTGGTTTCAAACAGCTAGAAACATGTTATTTTAGTAGCAGTTTCGAACCACTACTAAAATAACTACTAGAATTGACCATGCCTTTTGTAGTGAATACAGCTTGATGTGCCCTGCCTTATTACAACTAAAACATAAAGAAGAATCGTTAGTAGAAACAAATTTGTTTCTCGGTTTGAAGTTACCTCTTCGGTAAAATCGTAGGAATTTTCTAGCCATAAGAGCTAAGGATTCCATGTCAATATCTTCATCGGAGTCTTCATTCTCTGAGGTGGCCTTGAAAGCAATTACTTTCTTCTTAGGCTCAGGTATAGCTCTTAGTGCATTCCTTTCATCTTTATCAGCATTCCGAACCTCATAAGCCATGCGGTTTCCTACGAAGGCCTCAACCATGTATGTCTCTATGTTATTGCCTACCTCAATGGCCATTGTCTTCTTTTTCCATTTTGGAGTGACGGCCATTATGAGTGCACTTACCTTTTCTACTTGGGTGTACTCTTTCTCAAGAGCTTCAAGCTTATTCACAATATCCGTGAACCTTGCATACATATTATAGATGTTTTCTGTTTCATGCATTTGAAACATCTCAAAACGTTGTACAATACCATGCAGCTTTGACAACTTTACCTGAGTTGTCCCTTCATGAGTAACTTGGAGATGTTTCCAAATTTGGTGCGCGATTGTGCAATTCTACACTTTGTTGAATTTGGCTACATTCAATGCATATATAAGTGAGTTCATCGCTTGTGCATTGTTTGATTCTGCGGGAACTTGAGTTGGTGTCCATTTTGAGTAGTCCACCTCAATCGGATTAACATGCTCCTTATCAACTGTACGCCAAAGAGAAGCACTCTTTAGGAAGATGATCATTTTGGCCTTCCAATAACCATAGTTTGACCCGTTGAAGTGTGGAGGTCGAACAATGGATTGGCATTCGATGATAGACGAAGCACCATCGCGATTGTTGTTGTTACTTGTGGTTGCCAAATCTAGCTCTGATACCAATTATAGGATTTGAAACTATATGGAGAAAACACTAGGGGTGAATAGTGCTTTATAACAATAATAAGGAAATTACGTCAAATTAAAGATCCATTATATAACCTTAGTGCAGAATAGGAAGAGATAGCAACAAACACAGAAAATAAAACACAAACAAAGGATTTACCATGGTTCAGATTCACCGAGTCTCACCGACTCTTTTGAATCATACTCTAGCAACCCACTAGCAAACCCGCTAGTGATTAATGATCCACTAATATCCACTTGCCAAACCTGACAAGTGAAAAACCAATACACTTTCTTCCGCTTCTCACAACCCGGGAATGGACTACTCTCACAACCGAGAGGAACTTATTAAGTATCAAGAGAAAATTAGAACCGAAATATGAAACAATTTCCACAACATATGCCTTGGATAATACTCTTTATGATGTGGCAATGAGGTGTGTGTTATGTGCTCTAAATGATGAGAGTATGCGCACTTACTACTTGTCTCAAGAAGATTAGTAATGAATGCTAGAAGCTTGATCTTGAAAGCTTTGGAGAAAAGTTGAACTTTAGAGCTTGAGCATGAATGGCTTTGAATGCTATTTAATGCTCTAGGGAAGAATTGATGACTTGAATTCACTTGAGAGTGTATTGAATGAAGTCTTAATAGTTTGACTAACTTCTCAAGTCAAGACATCAAAACCCTTTAACTAGCTTACCAAATTCTGTCCAAAATCTGTTAAAAATCCAAGCATTAAATGCTGGTAACGGCTATTAACGGGCAGAAATCCTAGTTAACAGTCGATTGAAGTAGAACGACTAGGCGACTGTTGTACTGTTCTGATTGGGTCATAAATGCGGTCTAACAGACACTTGGTAGACGTCTGACGAAGACTTCCCAGACGTCTGGTCTACTGTACAGTCGTCTGGCTTAGAGGTAACAGACGTCTGACCATACACACATTGTGAGACTGAATTACTTGGAATAAATTGGTCTGAATATCCAGACGTCTGATGTTAATCATCCAGACTAGTGTGGTAATTTTCGACCTGGCACGATAGCACGACATGGGCACGGCACGGTAAGACCGTGCCTGGGCCGGTAATTTTGACCCAAATCCTTATCGGGCCGAGCCGGCACATCACGGTTCTTTGGGTGGCACGTCACGACATAGAATCCTTTTGAGTTTGATTGATTTAAACAAATGAGCTCGGTTTACAAAACAAAGTAGCTCGGTCATAAACCAATCTTTAAACCATACAATTATCACAAAACAAAGTAGCTCGATTCAAACGTGTAGGCAAAAAAATAAGTTGTATGGACATCTTTTGGATAGCTTGAGTTCATATTTTGAAAATTCATTACACGAGAATTTACTCCAAGAAAAAAGCTCATATGCTGAACTATCAATTTGCTCTAGAATTTGCATATAGGTTGCAGTCTAAATTAAATTCTTGTAGCATTTAAAGATACAGCATTAACAGATGGGGTGTGGAAATGTAATAAATAAAAGAGCCCAATAATTCTTTCAACCTTATTGGACCGGGCCGGGCGGCCCGAATTTTTATCGGACCGTGCTCGGGCCGCACTGGAATGGCCCGAAGTTCTTATTAGACCGGGCTGACCCGGTCCTTTAAGAAAATCGGACCGGGCCGGTGTGGCACGATAAGACCGGACAGACCCGAATTGCCACCCTTGTTTCCAGACGGCTGGTCGACTATATAGATGTCTGGAAATATAGCTTCAGATGCCTTAGTCAAGACTTGACTGAAGAGTTTAAGATACTTGAAATTTTGCTCGTAATTAACCAGACTTCTGATGTATATCATTCAGACGTCTGATACAAAGTCAAGACGTCTGGAAACATAACATCAGACGTCTGATTTCTGTCAGTCAACAGAGGCCAATATACTGGAAGTTCGGCTAGAATTAATCAGATGTCTGGAGTTCTTCATCCAGACGCCTGACACATTATGCAGACGTCTGGAATGAGAACTTCAAGCATCTGTACTGTATAGGATTGGATAACTGAATATGCATAAGCACTAGGCGTCTGGAGATCAACTACCAGGCACCTGGGTAGGCTGAAAAACTCTATTTCGAGTTTATGCAAGTTCTAACCTTATGACACTCCATGATATATGATTTAAGTGTTGTGAGTGTTATGAGTGATATTTTATCAAGTCTATTCAAGGCTTAACATGCTAATTCAACTAAGAAGTAAAGAAAGAAAGAAATACATGTTTTATCCTATTCACTTCCTATTGAATTCCTTGAAGACTTCCATTTGAGCTTGTTAAGTCCAACGCTTTGATTTCCTTGCGTTCACTCCTTGATTTCCAGGCTTCCTTGATTGATGTCCTTACATCAATGATCTGAGTCATCATCTTCATTTCATATGACTTAGTCTATATTGATGATGCTTTCATTAACTACAAAACATGTGGATTAGTCACAATTGATTATGTTTGTTTATCATCGAAACCACATCGGGGAAACCAATATTCAACACGCATCACCTGGAAAGAGGTCAAAAGTTTTGTGTGGAAATCAATCATTTATCGATTCGTTGTCCATCGCTTCATCGTAACCGACAATGGAACGGTATTCGACAGTGATGGATTCAAGGAGTTTTGTTCTAAGTTGAAAATCAAGCTACCATTTCCTTATGTGGCCCATCCTCAGTCCAATGGTCTAGCCGAGGCAGCTAACAAGTGTACACTGGAGCTGTTACAAAAGAAGGTCAGAGAAGCCAAATGTGTATGGCCAAAGGAGCTCCCCGGTATATTGTGGTCATACAAGATGACCTGGAAGGGCTCGACAGGAGAGACCCCTTTCATTCTTCCCTTTGGATGTGAGGCAATCATACCTGTTGAAGTAGGCAACGAACCACTTTGCCTCAAATACTTCGATGAAGAAAGAAACTCAGAAGGACTCGAACTCAACTTGCAATTGATCTACGAGGTCAGAGATCGAGCCCTTACTACACTTGTCAGGCAGAAGAGATGTTTATCTCGCTATTACAACTCCAAAGTGCGAGGGCAAAGTTTCCACATGGGTGATCTTATGTTGCGAAAGGCAGCTTTCTCTCTGGAGATCTCTCGACAAGAAAAGCTCGACGCAAAATGGAAGGGTCCCTAAGGTGACCGATGTCCTTGGCCCAGCCACTTATCGGCTCTCAACCATGGAGGATAAGGAGCTTAATCGACCATGGAATGTGGAGCATTTACGAAAGTATTATTAATAAACCAGGCAGGTGAAGGAAATGAATCATACCAGTTCTTATTTCCGTTTGTATTTTGTCGAGTTAATGAATGCATCACATGTACAAGGTCGACTACGCCCTACCTTGTACAAACTCCAAAATACATTTGTCGACCGAGTTTACATAGAGCATCATATCTATACCACTGATATGATATACAACCTTTGTCGTTGGCTGTAAGCCGAGGGGCCACGCCCTTTGCGACCGAACGACCCTCGTCGTTGGCCGTAAGCCGAGGGGCCACACCCTTCGTGACCCTCGTCATCGACCGTAAGTCGAGGGGCCACTTCCCTTGTGACTGAATGACCATTGTCGATCATAAGTCGACAGGTCACACCCTTTACGACCGAACGAACCTCGTCGTCGGTCGTAAGCGGAGGGGTCATGCCCTTCGCGACCGAACAACCCTCGTCGTCGGTCGTAAGCCGATGGGTCATGCCCTTCGTGACCGAACGACCCTGTCGTCGGCCGTAAGCCGAGGGGTCATGCCCTTCACGACCGAACGACCCTCGTCATCAGATGTAAGCTGAGGGGCCAAGCCCTTCGCAATCGAACGACCCTCATTGTCAACTGTAAGCTGAGAGATCCCTTCCCTTGCCACCGAACTTTTTACCTCAATAAACCTATCTTTAATGCGTTCATTAGGCAATGTGATTGAGAGTTGTTGTGACAACATGATTGTGCCTATTAATTCAATGATCCAAGTTCAATCATTTTCCATGATAAAACTTGAATAATTGAGGGGTCATATACGTGCGGAGTAAGCTCAAAGCTTCAACTTTTTGTCGAAATCACAATTTTTTTCAAAACAACTTGATAGACAGCGATAAAAGGCTAATGTCCTTAGGAAGAACCGGCATTCCCTGACGCAAGAAATTCCTTTATTAATTGGGAAAACTTAGCAGCAAGCTCGATTCTTAAGGCCTCATATGAAACTACCGAACACTCTAACTTAGTAATCCTAGCTTGAGGCTCGGACTTTTCTTTCGCTGAGCGTTCCAGGTTAGCAATCCTAGTTTGCAGATCAGACTTTTCTTTCTCCCATCGAGCTTCAGCAGCTTTTTAAGCACCGGATAAGGAATTGACGATATCCTTGGCCTTCGATATTACCCATTCAGCATTGGATTTGGCCTCCAACGCTTCTCCTAAGTCCACTTCTAGCCTTTTTACTTGAGCCTCAAGTTCAGAAGCTCTTTGGTCAGCGGCATCTGCTCGTTGACGCTCAAAATCGAGTCGAGCCTTGACACCAACCAGGTCAACGGTCCAATGGCGCAACTCCACACCAAAAGCCGACATCTGCGCAAAGCACAAATTAGACAAATAAATGGCGTAAACTGGAGATGAAGGGATGACTGACTTACCTGATAGCCACAACCCACAATGAAGTTGGCTATCATCTCGAAGTCCATCCCTTGAAGAACTTCACGGTCACGGGGAAGGATGGAATTCCACACTAGTCGAGCAGTCGTTACATAGTCCATGAAGGCCGACTCATCATCCCAAACAAAAAAGGGAGGCCGATGACGTTCGCCTCGAATGGCCTCCGAATAGGAAGGGGAATGTTGATGCAGCATTAAAGCCACCTTGTACTCCGAAGGGATAGGACCCACCAGGGGGGTCGGTGGGTCAATACCGCCCCATGGCCATTTATCCTTGGGATGGCTTGGAGGTGTCGCGATCATTTCCTGAGATCTATCAGGAATTACTGTCTGATCCTTTAGGGTTTGGGTCGAGGACGCACTACCTTTTGTCGGGGCCTGGGCCAGGAGAGCCGTATCCTCACCTTTCATTATCTTTTCGATGCCTTCCCTTTCGATTAAGGGGAGACTTCTCTTCCTAATCAAGGGTTCTGCATGCTTTGGGTTCATGGCCGATTGAAGGATGTTCGTGATATGAAAGTCTAAAGCAGGGGTCAGAGCTGAGGGTGGGCCTGTGTGATGGATGACCGCGGCAGAAATTACCGGCAATGAGGCTGGGGACGAGGACATCGAAGTCCCCTTGACTTCTCCCCCTTCCTCGGAGGAACTCTGGCTAATAGGAATTGGAGGCTGAATGGAAGAACGCTCAGCCTTCTTTCTCCTTCACTGCTCCTGACGACGCATCCGCACTTCGGGAGGCAAACTCACAAATTCTTCACCAGCCATCTCTGCAAAGGATAAAAGCACTTAATGTAAGTGGTCGTAAGAAGACCATCGAAACATCATATGTTACCTGGGCTCCCCAAGAAGGTTTTCATCAGATTGTTGTCTAATAAAAAGATGATCGACCTATCTTCTGACGGCCTGCTCGACAAAATGTTGGCTACTTTGATCTTGTCATTAGATAATCTTAATCCTTGAAAGCATACGGATTAGGGGTACTCTAATGAGTCATAAGTGAACCCCTATTTGGGAGAGAATCGAATGCAAAAATGTCTTCTCAATTTTGTTCGGAGCTGGAAAGATTGCAAATGAGTTTTCTTTTCTTGCGAGGGACGATGTGTTACCATGTCGCTCGAGAATCAAGCTCCACTGGAAAGAAGTATTTGAAAAGCTGAATGAATGGTTTTGCCTTAGGAAGCTCGTAAAGCATGGTAAATCCAACCATCAGAGTAATAGTGCGAGGCGCAAGCTGGCAGAGGGGAAGTTCTAAAATACTCAAAATCTCTAGGATGAATGGATGGAGTGGAAGCGAAGACCAAATAAGAAGGATCTCAAATATACCCCAACTTCTTGTCTTTGATGAAAGCAAACACTTTCATTCAACTATGGGATCTGAAACCTATAAGGAGGGGAAGGATAATCTGACCGAATCTTGACGGTCAAGTCGAAAGATAACTTCGGCAGCATGTCTAAGACTTCTTGAGGCACGGTAGAAGAATCCTGGCCCGAAGAATGGGAAATCTGGGTTCCATTAGCAGTCCTTTTCCCTTCCTTGGGACTATGGTATATTGAGAGGGTCGAAGACACGGCAAGACTTCAGATGGAGACGGTTCTTTGATTTTCAAAGGCGGTCACATGATTGGAAGAACTAAAATAAATGCACAGGGGAGAAGAAGGATATCTTAGCAAGGTCAGACGAATGTCAAAGGAAGCATAGAAGAAGCAAGCTTTCCGAAATTTGGAGACGAGATTAATTTGTCGTTTCATTTTACTCTCTCCCGTTTATGTCAGAAAGCCAGGGCCCGAACCAAGCTTGGCCGTTCAGGAGGAAACATGTGCCCGTATATGATGCCGTTGATGTTCCGAAACTCGAACTGGAGCAAAGACCGACGATATGAAACATAGTTTTGGTTATTCAAATTAAACATTCCCGCTTTGACTGCCGTGACCATTTAGTGAGATTTCACATCACTCAGTCTCAATGAATGCCATGTTCAAGTCTAAGTTATGGGGGCCATTGTTGATACATGGGCCCATTCCACGAAGCTGGTAGATGAATTTTACCTGAAGAGCAAGGCCCACTGAGAATGGTATGCCTCGGTCCAATAGCCCCGAGGCCCACCAAGTAAGATAAATCTATACCTAGTCAATGCTCCAGTTCATTTGCCAGTTGGTTCCCGCTAACACTATGTGATTCGTTAATAAACGCAGGAATAAATGTGCGAACGTTATCCTTTTTCCTGGAGAAGATCCCACCATCATCAATGATGGATCGTTATGCATTATAGAAGGAAATCGTCATCTATAAAAGGAGAAGAGGGCAACCAGAGATGGGTTTAGATTCTGGAGGTACAAAATATTAGGTCTTTGACAAACTTATTATTCTATTCTTATATTTCTTCCGCCAAAAGCTGGGGGTGACTGAATCGAGACGATCTCCCTTGGGTCGATCTTGACAGCCCCGATCCTTTCTTAAGTCGTGACTAACTTAAGCATCAGAGGGGATTTGGGTCAGAACCCAGATCGACCCTCCTAACGATTGTTTGTGGTGTAGGTCGTTAAAGGTTGAATGATCGTCACATTCGACCGCAGGATTGGTCGAACTCCAGTATGAAGCCCGACGCCCATCCTTCTTTGACCATAGTTCCATCCCCCGAGGATCCCATATCAACAGCTGACGAGGCTCCACCTCATCGAAGGAGTCCACGTCAGCCCCGAGTACTGTTGACCAGAACCCATTTGTCAACAGTTTTCTTTTTCTTAGTTTAATTAATGAATGTGTAATGATTTCTACAACTGATCCAACACGTTACTTGGCTCTTTGAGAAGTATAATGTTGCTACAAACAACTTGGAATACCGAAAATATCCATAAGCCAAAGTACCATAAATTAGTTCTCTGCTGTTTTCTTCTTAAACAAAAGTTGATACCATGCACATACCATTGTAAAATTCATTTTAATTCCTAAAAAAATTTATTACATCTGCTTACCTACTACATGATGCTTGATCTGACTCGTGTTAAGTTTCTTTCGAATAATTTTAGGGCACGAAAAACCGTAAATCTTTAGATCTCGCTGCACAATTTCAGGGCACAAACAAATTTAGGGCACGAACAATTTTAGGACATGAAAATCCCTCAAGAATTATTCGGATCTATGCTAGATGTAAAAAATTATTTGAAATTCTTTAGAATAACTCAAAAATGAGTGGTTTGCTTTTCGCACATTGAGAAAATTTTAACCTAAACTCACAGATGTTCGCATTGAACAAAAACTGATGGAATGTGTGCGGTGATTAATTTGGTATATGGATACTGTAATTTTGTTTGACGAGTTGTGCGTGTTGAGTAATTTTTTTTGCCTGTGAACGAAGTAATTTTCAAGCTAACCAAGACTGTAAGCAAGATACGAAAAATTTCAACAAAAACCATTTACCGTGTAGCTTCCCAACAACTGAATGCAACAAGGGAAAACACCCGCACCGGATATCAAGGGAAGCGTCACTTTTGTGTCACTTTTGCTTTTAAGACCAATGCATCTTATTTTTTATCGGCCTTCAATTTATATACAGGTTGCGAAGCTTAAATAAATTATAAAACACTACCGACTTTTAATTTGTCAAACCAATAGAAATTATTAACAAAAACTTTTTTTAATAACTCTGTCCCTTTGCTGTTCTTTGATTCTGCAATCATCTACGCAAAAAATCATTGCATGTATACAGGAACCATCACAATTCATATGTACTTTATAAAATCAGATTTGTATGCAATAAAATCAGATTTGTACTTTATAAAATCAGATTTGTATGCTATAAAATCAGATTTGTATTCAATTAAATATAAATGTAATTTGTTTGGCCTATTGTGCACGATGAGCAATTTGATATAAGTTGAGGGGTAAAAAAAAACAATTTCGTTATTGTTGTGAGTGGAGGAGGCTTTTGGCCTCCCCACCATTTATCCCCCCATCACTCCACCACTCTTAATGTGGTGGAGACCTTTGGTATGCTCTAAGGCTCTTGGAATACCCATATGATTTTATAAATAAATTACTATGGCGAGTTGCCATGGTTACTTCTCTCCAAGAAATTCTCTAACAGTTATTAAGAAAAAATTATGCTGTATGTGCGCAGAGCAAAACGGCGAGTGCGCAAAGTAACGCCCCCGGAACGGATC
Organism: Scilla litardierei; assembly: GCA_030789695.1. Classification (NCBI taxonomy): domain Eukaryota; kingdom Viridiplantae; phylum Streptophyta; class Magnoliopsida; order Asparagales; family Asparagaceae; genus Scilla; species Scilla litardierei. The sequence continues at coordinate 602,339,618 of CM061142.1, read as the reverse complement.
ACCTGGCCGATCCCCACATTTTACTTATTTTAATATTTATGCGTGAATTTCAATTTTAATTAATTCATGCTTATTTTAAATTGCGTAGATAAATGGCAAAATTGGCAAGCGTCGATTTCGAGGTCCTTGATTCTGCAGGGAAAAATTACTTGAGTTGGCGAGTGGACCTGAAGTTCCACTTGCGTTCGATGGCCCTCATTGGCTCCATTTTGGCTCCTTCATCGGCCCCAGCAGCGGTCGATGCTTCTGCTACATCTAGCAGTAGCACTCCTACCACTGTCTCCGATGTGGATAAGGCGAAAGCCATAGTCTACATTAGGAAACATATAGATCGGACCTTAAAGGCCGAATACCTAACGGTAGAGGACCCAATGGAGCTGTGGACAGCGCTGGAAGCACGGTATAAACATCAAATTGATGTAATATTACCGCGTGCCAGTTATGAGTGGGAAAACCTCAGACTTCAGGACTATAAGTCCGTCGCTGAGTATAATTCTGCACTTCATAACATCACCTCACGCCTGAAGTTGTGCGGTGAAGAAGTGACAGAACAACGCATGTTGGAAAAGACAGTTACCTCGTTTCACGAGAAAGATGCAATCCTCATGCAGCAGTATCGTGAACGCAACTTCACGAAATTCTCTGATCTGATCTCATGCCTACTTAGGGCAGAGCAGAATCGAGACTTACTGCTCGCCACTCATAATTTACGTCCAGCTGGCACTGCCCCTATCCCTGAAGCCCACCACGTTTCTCCCCAGAAGTGGAAAAACAAGAAGAAGGCTAAAAATAACAAAGGGAAAGCTGTAATGAAGCAACCAAGAGGTGCAGCACCCCAGACAAACAAAAACAATAAGGGAAAGAGAAACTTCACATGGAAGCGAAAGAACACCGACCAAGTGTCACTTCCTGAGAAGAACTGGGAGGATAAATGCCATAGATGCGGCATGACTGGCCATTGGTCCAGAAACTGCCGCACTCCTCGCCACCTCCAGGATCTATATCAGGCGAGCCAGAAGTCTCTACCTGAAACAAACTTGGTGGCTGTTCAGCTGCCAACGATGTTTACTGCAAAAGACTTCGAGAACGACGACCTGCTCGATTAAGCTTCATCCTTTATCTATGCATTTAAAATTCCATGTATCTTCATCTTTTGTTTGCTTTAGTTCGAACTTTTATTTATGAATGTCATTTACATTTACTCAAATAAAATTTCGTTTTTGCTTATATAGATGAAGTATGAGTGCCTAGTGGACAGTGCCTCAACGCGCACAATCCTTCGCGAACATTGCTATTTTAATAGCATAAATAAATATGGCGGTCCTGTTATCACAATTTCAGGACTGTCCCAAATAACCGAAGGATCTGGTGAAGCAATTATATTGCTCCCTAATAACACAAGACTTCAAATAAAAAATGCATTATTCTCTCCTAAATCAAATAGGAATCTCGTAAGTTTCAAGGACTTCCGTTTAAACGGATATCACTTAGAAACCAGCGATGAATATAAGGTTGAATATTTGTATGTAACTCATCAAAAAGATGACCAGAAGATCATCTGCGAGCGATTCAAGGGACTCCCGTCGGGTCTCTACCATACATACATTCAACCAATAGAAGCAAATATGACTGAGCACCAGACGTGCCAATCACTGCCAGAGTTCCAACTCTGGCACAACAGACTTGGTCACCCTGGATCAGCAATGATGCGACACATCATCACTGAATCCCGGGGACATAAATTGAAGAACCTGAAGATTCTTCATAAGGGTGAATTTCCTTGTCCCCCTTGTTTCAAGGGAAAACTTATAACGAGACCCTCCCTCCTGAAAGTGGGATTAGAGTCTCCTGGCTTCCTTGAGAGAATTCATGGCGACATTTGCGGGCCTATTCACCCCGCAAGTGGGCTATTTCGGTACTTCATGATACTGATTGGTGCATCGACTAAATGGTCTTATGTGTGCCTCTTGTCCACCAGCAACCTAGCTTTTCCAAAGCTATTGGCACAAATAATAAGGTTGCGTGCTCATTTCCCCGATAACCATATCAAGAAACTACGTCTTGATAATGCGGGCGAATCTACTTCATAAGTCTTCGAAGACTATTACCGGGCAACAGGTATTGAAGTTGAACATCCTGTAGCACATGTTCACACCCAGAACGGATTAGCTGAGTCCCTTATAAAGAGACTCCAATGGATTGCACGTCCATTGCTTATGCAATCCCAGTTGCCAGAGGATGCTTGGGGGCATGTTATTTTACATGCCGCATAACTTATTAGGATAAGACCATCTGGAGGTCATATATTATCCCCGATGCAACTCGCATACGGCGCACCTCCGGATATCTCTCATTTGAGAGTGTTTGGTTGTGCGGTATATGTCCCAATAGCACCACCTCAGAGGACCAAAATGGGTCCTCAGCGTCGTCTAGGTATCTATATTGGGTTTGATTCGCCCTCTATTATCAGATACCTTGAACCCCTAACGGGGGACGCATTCAAGGCACGTTTCGCTGACTGTGAATTTGATGAGAAATTTTTTCCTAAACTAGGCACACAGTCTAAGAAGCCTGAAGCTACTGAGACCATTAGTTGGGACCAGAAGTCTTTGTCCCTATATGATCCGCGTACTAATCTGTGTGAAGATGAGGTCCTGAAGCTCCTTCACATTCAGAATGCAGTACATCTTTTGCCGGATAAGTTCACGGACAACCAGAAGATTGTCCGTTCACACGTCCCTGCTGCTAATACGCCAGCTAGGATTGACATCCACATAGATGGATGCAATCCACCAGCAGCAGAATTGGCTGTACCTCAATTGAAAAGAGGACACCCACCAGGTTCAAAAGATAAAGTTCCTCGAAAGAGGAAGACTCCTGGAGATAATAAGATTATCCCTCCACAGGATGCTGAGCTCAGACCAGCTACTGCTCCCCTCCTCATTTCCCCTGCAGAGGAAACAATATGAGAAACATCATTAAATTTTGTACGTACTGGAGTGGTACTGGACAGACATAACACGGTCGTCGTCGACGATTTTGCGTTCGATATTGCCGTTCACGTCACTGAATATGACGATGACGTTGAACCACGATCTCTAGCGGAATGTAAACACGGAGATGATTGGCCAAAGTGGAACGAGGCAATAAGAGTAGAGCTGGACTCACTCTTGAAACGCAAAGTCTTTGGACCAGTAGTCCAAACACCAGTAGGTGTAAAGCCTGTGGGATATAAGTGGGTTTTCATAAGAAAAATAGATGAAAATAATGTGATCGTTCGCTACAAGGCACGCCTTGTAGCCCATGGTTTTCCCCAAAGACTGGGGATTGATTACGAAGATACGTATTCCCCGGTAATGGATTCGATCACATTCCGATTTTTAATAAGCCTAACTTCTCTGGAAAGCCTAGAATTGCAGCACATGGACGTTGTGACTGCATATTGTAATTTTAGCCTGTAAGGATCAATACACTAGAGGGGGGGGGGGTGAATAGTGTATATTAAAAAATTGTCGCAAATAAGATGTTAATAATATTTGCAAAGATGGCACAGAAATAAAATGACAAGTGCTGAAAATTAAACCAATCGCAAACACAGAGATTTATCCTGGTTCGGATCCTTGTGATCCTACTCCAGTCCTCTACCCCGTAGAGATTTTCAATCCACTATAATCACTTGCCCCGCAAGCACGAACTTACAAAAATGGCGACACTCCCCGTGTCCCAAACTTTGTACAATCTCTAAACAGAGATTCCAACCTGTTAAATAAGAAATAGAAAAACACCTATAGCCTTGGTATAAATTTCAGAGTATGAATTCAAGGATGGTGTTTAGAAGATGAACTTCAAGATGTAAAAGATATGTAATGAAGCGCAACACTTGAAGTTCTCTGGTTCATAAAAGAAGAGAGAGATCTATTGATATCTTCTTGCAATTATGAACACAAGCAACTTTCCAACAGTGATGTTGAAAATCCAAGTTCTTCCGTTCTTAAATGAAGAGAGAAATCTAATGATTTCTTCTTACAAATAAGAAAAGAACAACTAATGGCAGAATTACTCAAGAAAATCAAGAACTTGCTTTCAACAAAATCAGAATTTAGAAGAGGAAAGTGTGTGGAAAATGAGAGGGGGTACCCCTCCTTTTATAGGTTTTAGAAACGGTTGTGAACGGCTCTAAAAGAGACGTTGCACAACGTTCAGAAACTGAGAGGAACGTTGGAGAACGGTCAGAAACTGTTCTGGAAAAGTTCAGTCCCAAAAGCATTTTGGCATGCTACGAAAATTCGTAGCCTGCCAATTTTGAAACGGTAACAAACGGTCACAAAATTTTGGTGACGTGAAATAGACAACGGATAGATCCTTGTCTGAAAGTATCAAGTCAAAATATAACTGTTTTGGTAGGCTAGGAAAAATCCTAGTAGGCTAATACTTAAAAATATGAATTTTGACTTAGGATCGAAATGAGTTAGGAGATGATGTAGATTTGAGCTTTAGGGATATATGATAAGATATAACCAAGGCCCTGAAGCTATCTAAAAAGTAAAAATTACATCATTCCGTAGATATGTGTTTCACACGTAATTTGAGTAGCAAGGTTGTTTTTGCAGAGGATCCTTGTACTTTGATCAAATGCGTGATGTGAATGAATTTGCGTTGTAGCTGCACATCTGCATAGATAAAGTTAGTAACATGAAATATATTGATTTGTCACATCAAAACCTTATGGAAGAGAGGATGGAAATTCCAAGTTCCAACATTCTCCCCCTTTTTGATGATGACAAATAATGAAGTATAAAATGTGAATAATGAAGTATCAAATGTGAGTTAACAAGTGTTAATAAGTATAATATGTATTAACATGAACAAGTGTGATGTTGATATAAAGAGTTAAATGAAATATTACTCCCCCTGAGTATATGAATATAAACTCCCCCTGAATATATGCAGATTTCTCCCCCTTTGTCATCCACAAAAAGTGGAAAAGAGAAATTGGCAGGCTACGATTTTTCGTAGCAGGCCATATTTGAAAACTGGAGAAATTAAAAAACAGAAACAGGTTATGTAGGGAGCATATAAGGAACAAAAGTAACGAGTACGTAAAGTAACGAACACCAAATCAGAGAGATGAAATACACAAAAGAACTATCATATATTAAGCATAACAGCGATGAGAAACCAACATAAGTAAACCCAGTACATCATATGCAGCTGAAATACCAACAAAACACCCATTAAAAACAACACGCAGAAACCACAAACTACAGAACCAACATTCAACATACTAACGGCATGGACGACTAACAGACTGAAACAACAAAAGAACCCCATAAACAACCAACAGACAGAACTAGTGATAAAACAACTGATCATCAAGAGCAACCATCAGACGGCAGAGGATAAAGCACGGATAGGCGAAGGTCATAGCAAGCACTGATCATAAAGCACGGAATCAATGGGGATGGTATGACGAGGAACCCGGAGAAGAGCGACGATTGCGAGTGCGGCGGGTAGGGAGGATGTCGGCGGATTCCAGCGAGGAACGAAGTGAAGATTGTTCCACCTGAATCTGCTCAAGAACCGTGGAATGGTGACGAAGAACATCGTCGTACTTGCTCATCTGAATCTGAATTCCCGCAAACCCTTCAGCTACCTGAGTAGAGAGACGAGCGAAGTGAACTGCATTTGTCTCTCTAGAAGGGCTAACTCCATCCTTAGCCGTATGAATCTTCATGCCGCAGCGAGAGAGGGAAGAGCCTGGAAACGGAGCCTTGCCACGTGAGGAAGAAGCCGGAGCAGGAGGATGCGAAGAGTCATCGTCAGAAGCAACGGCGTCGTCGTCATCGGCGTCATCGTCAGGAGAAGAAACATCATCCGGAAGTCCCATGCTGTGGAGGATGTTTTCATCGATGTGAACGTCATTCTGAAGCATTAGTTCGCCGTCGGTGGGAACGCCAAAAGCCCGAAGTATTAGGGTGATGAGACTGGGGAAATAAAAATGAGTGGAAACAGGGCGCATCATATAACGAAGGAGCAAATGCCCCCAGTGAATGGAATAACCAGCCATGATTGCATACAGACAGTGGAGATGGGCATTGCCCAAATAGTTAACAGACCCAGCCTTCGGCATCAAATTAAAAATGATGATTTTGTGGAGGATGCGGGCTTCAGGGCTGAGTTTGGATGCAGACATATGAGGGGTCAACTTTGGGGCGAGACGAGAATTGATAACGGGGTCGTTCATCGGAAAAGAAAGAAGGCCGAGATGATTCGGCGGTTGATTGATGATGGTGGCGAGTTTGGTGCTGTCGACGGTGAAGCACACACCCCGAACCTGAGTGGAGAAATACTTTTGACCACGGTGGACCGTAGTCTCAAGATTGGCATAAAATTCCCGCACCAAGGTAGGGTAATAGGGGGTTTTGTTGGTGATGGACCAGAGTTGAGAAAGCCCAACAATGGCGAGAAGCTTCTTGACCTGCATCATCATCGGCGTGCCGTAGTCGAGATAACGCTCCGGATGAAAGCGAGTGGCCTCCGAGCGAAGGTAGCGGTCTTGGGCAGAGGCCGAACGGAACCGATCAGATGGGGACGGGAAAGTAGGGTCGGCCATGGTGATCGAAAGAGAGAAAATGAAAACAAAGAGTGGAAGAGGAGAAGAACTGAGGATGGGAAAAGAAAGAAAGGATTTCGAAATAAATAGAAAGAAACAGAAGCCCAAGCAGTTGCCATGATAAGAAGTGGAAGCGGTTGCTAGAACTGAAAGAAGTTGGAACACCAGAAAAATTCAAAATACAGAAATCCGAACAGATGGGAAGAAGAAGAGGCAACGGTTAGAGAAGACGTGTACCCGTTGGTTGCAAAAAAAATAAGAGGCAGTTAAGAAACCCGAAAACAATTAATGAGATAGTAAATAATGTGAAACCCGAGTGACATGGGGAAGGTAAAAAATAATGAATGGTAGGTCGACATTAAGAAGGTAGGTAAAATTGGAAGTTGAACAAAAATTAAAGACCAATAGAGAGAAAGATATGCTGGCCGAATTCATATGAGAAGACCAAGACAAATGTCAGAGAGAACTCTCTCAAAAAGAATAAACATATTAAATAATAAGAATAAAATAAGAACAAAGAAAATATAAGAAAATTAAAAAAAATATGGTGAAAGTTCCCATGAGAGGCCGTATAGGGAGATGAGGCGGTTTGGTGACATAAGCCAATACGACCCATCCATGTGGAGAGAAGAATTAAATGGGGTAGGTGGAAATAATGTTTAAGAGATGAAGTATATAAAAAATATTCAACAGATGTGAAGGGTCTCATGTGAGTCCAAATGAGAATAACCCGAATACAGAAAGAGAAAATTAGTGGATGAAGTGGACCAATAAGAAATACCCATGTGGTGGTTCTTAAAAGCCGAATTTAAATTGAGTGGAAGTTTGATTGCGGTTTTGACCAAAGGGTAGGTGGCCGAAATAAATCAATAAAATTTTTAGAAAATAATTGCCAACGGGAGGAAATACCATTGGGTTGCGGGTTTGGCATTGAAAAGAGTCAGAAGAATTAAAGTCTTCTCGAGAAGTCCAAACCAATAGAGAAACGAAAGTACAAAGTGCAAAAATGGAAAGTTCGAAGAAGGAGAAGGAATGTCAGTGCCTTTTCTAATGTGAAAAGCAGAGAAAAAGACAAAAGAGAAGTATCCATGTGGAGGTAGAGAGAACACAGATAGCAACAGGAATCAAAAAGATAAAGACAAAGTGGAAGAGAACGGGTAAGAATTTTGATATGAAATTTGATTTTGAGAAAATAAAATATAGGAGAAGTATTTAAAAAATTCAAATTCCAGGGATCAAAGTAGGTACAAAAACGGAGAAAAAAAATATTTAAAAATTGGTTAAATTGGTATGCTACGAAATTTGGTAGCATGCCAAAAATAAATAGTAACCAAACAATTATAGAAAAATTCACAAAAATCAAAAATAAATGAATATACTCATATATCAAATTCTGATGCACTAATAATGCCTAGATTTCTTCTAAGCTTAAGAAAAGTTTCTTCCTTCAAAAGCTTAGTCAAAATATCGGCAACTTGATGTTCAGTAGAAATAAATTTTAAAATAATATCACCTTTCTGAACATGATCATCTAAAAATGATGACGTACATCAATATGTTTAGTGCGTGAATGATGAACTGGATTTTTAGACAAATTAATAGCACTAGTATTATCACACATTATAGGACATGTGGAACAATTAATACCATAGTCTGAAATAGTTTGTTTCATCCATAAAATTTGAGCACATGCTAAACCGGCGGCAATATATTCTGCCTCGGTTGTAGATAATGAAACAGAGTTTTGCTTTTTTGCTAAACCAGTAAACTAAGGCATGTCCTAAAAAGTGACATGTACCACTAGTACTTTTACGGTCTGATTTACAACCAGCAAAATCTGCATCACTATATGATAATAAATCAAATGTGTTTGTTTTAGGATAAAATAAACCAAAATCAGAAGTATGCTTAACATATCTAATAATCCATTTTACGGCAGTTAAATGTGAAACTTTAGGATCTGCCTGAAATCGTGCACATAAACAAACTGAAAACATAATGTCTGGTCTACTTGCAGTTAGATAAAGTAAGGAGCCAATTATACCTCTGTATAGACGTTAATCAACACTCTTACCATTTAAATCTTTGTCGAGGGAAGTAGATGTACTCATCGGAGTATGTTTTTCTGCAGAACTTTCTAAACCAAAGCGTTTGATGAGTTCTTTAGAGTACTTGCTTTGGTGGATGAATATTCCTTCCTTCATTTGTTTGATTTGAAGACCGAGGAAGTAGTTTAGTTCACCCATGTGACTCATCTCAAATTCTTTCTGCATAATTTTAGAGAAATCTTGACAAAGAGATTCGTTAGTAGAACCAAAAATAATATCATCAACATATATTTGAATAATGATAATATCAGAATTTATGTTTTTAATAAATAGAGTAGAATCTATTTTACCAATAGAATATCCTGAATTTAAAAGATAGCTTTTAAGTCTTTCATACCAAGCACGAGGTGCTTGTTTGAGACCATATAAAGCCTTTTTCAATTTGAAAACATGATTTTCAAAATTTTCATGTATAAAACCAGGAGGTTGTTCTACAAAGACTTCTTCTTTAAGAAAACCATTTAGAAAAGCACTTTTCACATCCATTTGAAAAAGTTTAAAATCTTTAAAACAAGCGAATGATAATAACATTCTAATAGATTCAAGACGAGCAACTGGTGCATAGGTTTCATCATAATCAATACCTTCTTCTTGATTATAACCTTGTGCAACCAATCGTGCCTTGTTTCTAATTACCTGACCAGATTCATCCAATTTATTTTTGAATACCCACTTGGTACCAATAATTGAAGGATCTGATGGTCTGGGAACTAATTCCCAAACATCATTTCGTTGAAATTGGTTGAGTTCTTCCTGCATAGCCATAATCCATGAACTGTCTTCACATGCATCTTTGATGTTCTTTGGTTCAATGGTTGAGAGAAATGCACAATGTGTCATTTGCTCAATTTGGCGACGAGTTCTTACTCCATCTGTAATATCTCTAATAATTAACTCTGATGGATGATTTGGAACTTGTACAAATGCTTTAGGAAGATCTGTATTATCTGAAATAGACTCAACAGAATGATAAGTAGCATCAATTTCATCAAGTTTAATATTATCTAAGGAATTAGAAAGAGGTAAAATATTTTCTTCTTCATCAATAATGGGAGAATTAGATGAAGGATTTTCATCAAATGTGACATGTAAAGATTCTTCAACTGTTGAAGTTCTTTTGTTAAATACTCTGTAGGCTTTGCTACGTGTTGAGTATCCAACAAAAATACCTTCATCAGATTTAGAATCAAATTTGTCGAGTGCATCTTTAGTATTTAGAATGAAACATTTACATCCAAATACTTTAAAATATGATACACGAGGAATACGATTAAAAAATAATTCAAAACAGGTTTTATTAAGCAATGGCCTTATAAGAACTTTATTCATAATGTAGCAGGCAGTTGCAACAGCTTCTGCCCAAAAATACTTATGAAGATTACTATCACAAAGCATTGTTCTTGCACATTCTTGTAAAGTTCTATTTTTCCTTTCTACTACTCCATTTTGTTGTGGGGTACGAGGAAAAGAAAAATTATGTGTAATGCCATTTTCATTACAAAACTTGGTAAAAGAATCATTTTCAAATTCTCCCCCATGATCACTACGAATAGTGACAATGTTAGAGGATTTGATTTTTTGTATCTTTTTACAAAATATTGAAAATTCTTCAAAAACATCATTCTTATTTTGTAAGAATATAACCCAAGTATATCTAGAATAATCATCAACAATGACAAATGCATATCTACTTTTATTCAAAGAAGCTACTCTTGAAGGACCAAACAAATCTAAATGAAGAAGTTCTAATGGTCTCATTGTTGAGATAACGTCCTTTGATTTAAAAGAAGATTTATGCATTTTTTCTTGTTGACAAGCACCACAAAAATGGTTGTGTTTGAAAGAAATATTTGGCATTCCATTAACTAACTTGTGTTTTGAAATACGTGCTAGGGTTTTGAAATTAGTGTGTCCAAAACGTTTATGCCATAAAAGAGTATCATCTGATGTAATCATTAAACAATGATTATGAGTGGTAACAGACATGCATAAGATATAAATGTTATTCTTACGCTTACCACGAAATAAGATTGATGACATATCAGAATCATAAAGTATGCAATCATTTTGTTCAAAAACTATTTTATAATTTTTATCACATAATTGACTAATAGAAAGTAAGTTGTGTTTCAAACCGTCAACCAGATGAACATTCTCAATGATAGGCTGATTTGTATTACCAACAGTTCCAGTGCCTATGATCTTTCCTTTCTTGTTGTCACCAAAGGTAACTGTGCCTCCATCTTTATATTTAATGGTTGAAAGCAAGTTGACATTTCCTGTCATATGTTTTGAACATCCACTGTCCAAAATCCATCTTTCTTTCTTAGGTACCTGAAAGAATAAACATTAAGCATTGGTACCCTTTGTTTGAGGGTCCTTGGGATTAGATTTTAGGAAGCCAAACCCAAGTGGAATTTGGCTTTCTAATGTAATCATTAGAATGAACAATAGAATGTATAAAATGAGAAATATAACTATTTCTATCATTTAAACATGAATCCTTAGGAACCCATATACTAATTGTAGTGGGTTTCCTAGGAAATGTTTTTGAAATGTTAGTAACATTTCTTTGTGAAGAAGAAGTAGGAATGTTTACTTTCTTCGTGTAAATAAATGCATGATTCTTCTTTTGTGGTTTAACAAAAGTTGTTTTACCACAAGAGGAAGAAGTGTTATAAGTTTTGGGTGCATCCTTTTTAGAATATCCCAATCATTGTCTATGATTTGCTGGATATTGAATTTTAAGCAAATCATCGAGATTAGTCTTTCCTTTGTTAAATTTATTAACATTGGATGACATCTCGTCGTATTTCATCTTTAGTGATGAAATACTTTTATCCATTTCGGATATATGTGTATGTAATTCTAAATTCTTAGTTTTGAGAATAACATTCTCTTTACTAAGATCCAAAACTTGAGAAGAAGTATTCTCAGTGTTTTTAGAAGATGATAATTCTTGATATTTAGAAAGAAGATCATCATTATTCTGTTTCAATGATTTATGTTGACTATTCAATTTTTTGAAACGAGAATAGAGATCTTTTAATGCATCAAGTAATTCTTCGTTATTAAAAGAACTTACCTCATCTTCATCATCTTGTGCCATAAAGCACATGTTGGCACTTTCACTTAGATCATCATCTTCATCATCTGAAGAATCATCCCATGTTGCTGCAAATGCCTTTTTCATTTTGTCAACCTTCCTTTCTCTTCTAGATTGATCATTGTTGGAAGTTTTGAACTTTGCTTTGAGAAGTGGACAGTCTTTCTTCATATGTCCTGGCTTATTGCAATTAAAGCAGAGAGAAGAATCAGTATTCTTAGATTTAAAATTATTATACTTACCTTTCTGAAAGAATTTTCTGAAGTTTTTGGCAAAGAATGCCATATCATCATCTGAATCTTCATTATCTGATGTTGCGTTGAAGGCAAGTACTTTCTTCTTCTGTTCTGATTCTTCTTTCTGATCTTGTAATGTAACTTCATGGGCCATTAAGTTACCCATAAGATTTTCAACAGATAAAGTTGAAAGATCGTTGGCTTCTTCAATTGTAGTGATTTTTGGTCGCTATTCTGGAGTTAAAGCTTTAAGAATCTTGCGAACCTGCTCAAGAGAAGTGTAAGTTTTTCCAATAGCATTTAAAGAATTTATAATATAAGTAAACCTGGTGTTCATTTCTCCAATTGTCTCTTGGTCCTTCATCTTGAACAACTCGAATTTGTGAACCAAAACGGAAATCTTGGTTTCCTTCACTTTACTGGTTCCTTCATGAGTTACCTCAAGTATATGCCAAATTTCCTGAGCACTTTTGGCCTGAGATACTCGATTAAACTCATGTTTATCCATAGCACAAAATAAAGCATTCATGGCCTTTGAGTTGTTGGTTTTTGCAGCTTTGTCGTTGGCGGTCCAATCAGCAACAGGAGTTGTTGGCTTTTCGTATCCTGACTCTACGATGTCCCAAATCTCATAATTCATACTTTGGAGATGAATCTCCATTCGTATTTTCCAATATGAGTAATTTGAACCATCAAATAGAGGAGGACGAGTTTGAGAGTGCCCTTCAGGTTGCTGATTGTAGTTGTGCAGAACTGCGTTCATGTTTGAGGAACTTGCTGCCATCTTAACCTTGCTCTGATACCAAATGTAATTTTAGCCTGTAAGGATCAATACACTAGAGGGGGGGTGAATAGTGTATATTAAAAAAATTGTCGCAAATAAGATGTTAATAATATTTGCAAAGATGGCACATAAATAAAATGACAAGTGCTGAAAATTAAACCAATCGCAAACACAGAGATTTATCCTGGTTCGGATCCTTGTGATCCTACTCCAGTCCTCTACCCCGTAGAGATTTTCAATCCACTATAATCACTTGCCCCGCAAGCACGAACTTACAAAAATGGCGACACTCCCCGTGTCCCAAACTTTGTACAATCTCTAAACAGAGATTCCAACCTGTTAAATAAGAAATAGAAAACCACCTATAGCCTTGGTATAAATTTCAGAGTATGAATTCAAGGATGGTGTTTAGAAGATGAATTTCAAGATGTAAAAGATATGCAATGAAGCGCAACACTTGAAGTTCTCTGGTTCATAAAAGAAGAGAGAGATCTATTGATATCTTCTTGCAATTATGAACACAAACAACTTTCCAACAGTGATGTTGAAAATCCAAGTTCTTCCGTTCTTAAATGAAGAGAGAAATCTAATGATTTCTTCTTACAAATAAGAAAAGAACAACTAATGGCAGAATTACTCAAGAAAATCAAGAACTTGCTTTCAACAAAATCAGAATTTAGAAGAGGAAAGTGTGTTGAAAATGAGAGGGGGTACCCCTCCTTTTATAGGTTTTAGAAACGGTTGTGAACAGCTCTAAAAGAGACGTTGCACAACGTTCAGAAACTGAGAGGAACGTTGGAGAACGGTCAGAAACTGTTCTGGAAAAGTTCAGTCCCAAAAGCATTTTGGCATGCTACGAAAATTCGTAGCCTGCCAATTTTGAAACGGTAACAAACGGTCACAAAATTTTGGTGACGTGAAATAGACAACGGATAGATCCTTGTCTGAAAGTATCAAGTCAAAATATAACTGTTTAGGTAGGCTAGGAAAAATCCTAATAGGCTAATACTTAAAAATACGAATTTTGACTTAGGATCGAAATGAGTTAGGAGATGATGTAGATTTGAGCTTTAGGGATATATGATAAGATATAACCAAGGCCCTGAAGCTATCTAAAAAGTAAAAATTACATCATTCCGTAGATATGTGTTTCACACGTAATTTGAGTAGCAAGGTTGTTTTTGCAGAGGATCCTTGTACTTTGATCAAATGCGTGATGTGAATGAATTTGCGTTGTAGCTGCACATCTGCATAGATAAAGTTAGTAACATGAAATATATTGATTTGTCACATCAAAACCTTATGGAAGATAGGATGGAAATTCCAAGTTCCAACACATATCTATATGGCGATATAGATAAAAATATCTATATGAGACTTCCTGATGGGTTTAAAATACCCCCAGAGATGAAAGAGATACCTCGGGACGTATTCTCTGTAAGGATGCATAGATCATTATATGGTCTAAAGCAATCAGGCAAGATGTGGTATAACAGACTTAGTGATTTCCTTGCATGTCAAGGATTCACGAATAATGAAGTCTGCCCGTGCATCTTTATCAAGAGAACGGGAACATGATTCGTCATCATAGCAGTATATGTTGATGACTTAAATCTCATAGGATCTCCTGCAGAGATCAATGAGATATCTGAAAGCCTTAAACATACTTTTGAAATGAAAGACCTAGGCAAAACAACGTATTGTCTTGGCTTACAGATTGAACACCTAAGAGGTGGAATCATATTACACCAATCTAATTATACAAATAAACTTCTACGTTAGTTTCATATGGATAAATGTCATCCTTTATGTACTCATATGGTCGTAAGATCACTAGATATACATAAGGATCCCTTCCGGCCTCTGGAAGAGAGGGGGGGGGGGGGGGAGATACTGGGTCCTGAAGTACCCTACCTCAGTGCCATTGGAGCATTTCTATATCTGGCTAACTGTACGCGTCCCGATATAGCGTTTACAGTTAATTTCCTAGCCAGACACAGTGCAACGCCTACAAAGCGCCACTGGAATGGAGTAAAGCATCTTCTGCGATACCTCCAGGGTTCAATAGATCTGGGACTTTACTACCAGAGAGGTGCCTCCCCCAATTATTTGGTTATGCTGATGCAGGTTATCTCTCAGATCCGCACACGGCAAAATCCCAGACCGGTTTTGTGTTTACCTACGGAGGTACTGCTATCTCCTGGAGATCGGTAAAGCAAACCACAACAGCTACGACATCCAACCATTCAGAGCTCATTGCGATCCATTAAGCAAGTAGAGAGTGCTATTGGCTACGATCCGTCGTCCACCACATTCTTCAATCCACTGGCCTGAAGACCAGTGATTTGGAGCCTACTGTTCTTTTTGAAGACAACGCTGCGTGCATTGCGCAATTTCAAAAGGGCTACATCAAGGGCGACAGGACGAAGCACATATCTCCCAAGTTTTTCTGGACACAAGAGCTAAAGGAGGACAAGCATATTGGAGTTCAGCAGAACCAGTCCTGCAACAACCTAGCTGATCTTTTTACCAAATCTTTACCAAAATGTATTTTCGTAAAACTTGTAAAAGGGATCGGTATGAGACAACTGAAAGACCTACAAGCCTGAAGCTTGTACAGATGAGGGGGGGTAACCTGTGTGTTGCACTCTTTTTCCTTAAGCTGTTGGTTTTTCCAACTGGGTTTTCCGCAGCTAAGGTTTTAACGAGACAAATACGATTACTCAGGATCCAGAAGTATCCACACCCTTTAGCCTTATACGCTAAGACCAAAGTAATGGATGGATAAGTGGGAGTGTTGTGAGTGAAGGAGGCTTTTGGCCTCCCCACCATTTATCCCCCCATCACTCCACCACTCGTAATGTGGTGGAGACATTTGGTATGCTCTAAGGCTCTTGGAATACCCATATGATTTTATAAATAAATTACTATGGCGAGTTGCCATGGTTACTTCTCTCCAAGAAATTCTCTAACAGTTATTAAGAAAAAATTATGCTGTATGTGCGCAGAGCAAAACGGCGAGTGCGCAAAGTAACTCCACCGGAACGGATCACCTGCCCGTTCTAATCGACCAGACAGGGGCCGGGATGAGCACGTGCGTTGCACGTCGAAAGATTATTAACGTGCTAGACCCGTTAGTAGCGGGTTTAACCCGTATACCCATTATCCCCATCCCAGTACTATGTCCCTGTACTAACCCCAGCGGAGGGCTCTCATCCTCCATCACTCTATTTCCATTGACCGCTCGCAGAAACCCTAGCGCCGCCTCGATCGCCGCCTGATCGAGCTTTTGGCGGCCTTAGCCGACGCCGCCGCTGTCAGAATATCCTCCGGATAACCTCTTGATGTATGCATTTTTATTCGTTTGTTTCATTTCCATTTATAACCTAAATTCTGCTCTGATTTTTTTTTCATTTATATTGTCCTTCTTCTCGTGACTGCATCTGCTGGTTCATCGTCGTCTTCTACTTTTTCCCATTTATTGTATTTTTCCAAAATCTCGGATTTTCTTGGGGTTTCTTTGGATTTATCAATTAATTAAAACGAAATATGCCGAGTAACATAGTGATTTATGTTATTATAGAGTGAGCATATCTATATTGATTCAGAAGAGGTTATCTTTCATAGACACGAATAATAATAACTATAACAACTTGTGAACACAAGAGAGTGAGAATGGAGATCATAAGCACGCTAATGTTATGTGTGGATAACAAAGGAAGTTCCAAAAATGTTTGCAGTAGACTATATATTTTTGTTCTGGTTCGTACAATTGTTATTTAGCATTTGCATTATTTATATAACCAAGTTGAAGTTAGCTTGCTTTGTAATTGAAGAAATGGGAAATAATGTAACGTTTCTCCTTATGTGAATTGAAGACATGAGAAATAATGTGAAGTTTCTTTTTATGCATAGAGGTTCACGCACTTGTACATGATATGTGATTGTATCTACTATATTATAACAGTTCCGCAACCACATATCGTGTCTTTTTTGCTTCTTGGAAAATTGAAAGTTGTGTCATGCCTTGCCGTTAGGCTTCAGCCTTTTTCGGCACAAAATTTGTGTGATCTGTTTCCCTGCAAAGCTCACTGATAGTATTTTTTAGGAATAACAATCACATGGGGAGCTGTCATATTAATCTGTCCACTATCATGTTGGTTTTGGACCCGACCATAATTTTAACATTTTATTTAACTACTAATTTCTCTTTCACAATTGGTTTGTCTCTTTTCTAGTTTCAACCCTTTAAATTTTTTACTTGACTTATGTAAGCAGTAATTATCGGTCTATCGGTAGTCACTTGAAAGGTGTCTGTCATGCAAGTGACTTGAGTCGACAATCCTTTATGCCAAATGTGCTCCATGGGGCTTTGGTAAAAGGAGAATATGTAATTTTAAAGAGAGAACAAATTTTGGATGATGAGCACATTTAGTGGGGCGTTTGCATGAGCTGCATTGGGAATACTCCTTGATAAATCCTTTTTGCTTGTTGAAGTAGCTTAATTCCAGTTTGTATTACTTTGTTCATATACTTTTGCTTTTCATAATAGAATTTTATCTAAACATATTAAAATCTATATTGCACTTGTGCATATGAGATTGTGGATTGGATTTGTTGAGCACCTTCATATTGTAAATGAGCTCTGGCAAGCTAATCCACCAAGCCAATTTGTTGGCCAAAAAGTAACCTGGGTTGCGTGACCGTAGATTCATATGCTAGCCTACGAGGTTACTGGGACAGGCATAGTTTTCAAGCACCTGCCAAGCAAAATGTGCTATCTACAACTAACTGGTTTACTTTATGAAATTTAGTTATTAAACATGTACAACCGTTTAAGATCACTATATATCTTTTAGCGTTATTACACTTGTAATATTAAAATATATTCATTGTTAAAACTCTCTAGTACATGTCAAAAAGAGGAAATGGGACAAAAATGATCGAGCTAACTTGTGCGGGGGGATAGATATACCTAATAAATGGATCAATTTTGAGCTGCCCTACTAAATGATCAATATTCTGGTGATTCACTTATTCATTGCCTTTCTTTAACTATAAATTTACAAAAAATCATACAGGCCAGGGATTATATGATTCATTCATTAGGTGGTGATAAAACTAATAGTCGTCCAACAATAGAGTAAATGAAATTGCTTGATGAGTAGGAGATCTATGACTTGTATGATCTTTTTGTGAAATTTACATTTTATTTAAAGGAAGGATATCATGATGAACGGTTTGGATTTAACGAAGAATGATTCGTTTAATAGATATAGTGCCCCATCACCTAAGTTTTAAGTGAGGTGGCACCTTTGGTCCTGTGGTACAGAATACCAGTTGCTATGAAATTCTCTTAATTGAAAGGTATTGAGTCTCATAAAAGAATACTACTCATGGACCTAGAATTGAAAGTAAAACCAAATCTACTTCCCATCATTGATAACCATACATTTATAAGCTGCCAGTGAACACAATCATAATCTGAAAAAATAATTTGCTACAAGAAAAGTGAGTGTGGAAGTAATGTAACCATATTGTGAACTTAAATAATCAATAAAAATAATTCTATTTCATCTGGAAATTTATAATGAAGGAAATATGCATTTTAACAACTAACATAAAGATTCTCACATTATGTTCATATTGATGACAGTTGAAAATTTGCTTTGCTTAATGAGTATGTCAAAGCGTTTCAGCTAATCCTCGTGACAGTCATTGGGTTTGGATTGTCTTATTTACCTATAAGGAAGATCACAGTTTTGTTCCTAAATCGTAACTACCCACTGCTTTTGGGATGATTGGCATGTCAAAGGGTTCAAAATTTTGAAGAAGTGTGATGCATTGGGGATGAGGTGTTAGTTACTCTTGAGTTGAATCCAACTTTCCCACAAGGAAAAAGCGGTTACAATTTAGTAAGACTAGGGACAACGTCCAAAAAAAGATGAGAGGATCCAAATTCTAGAGCCAGCAGCCTAGGACGTTGAAATCCCATTTTGTTCATATTTAACTTCAAACTGAACTTAACAATATATACATGCATGTAGCTTACCAGAATGGATGATTTTTTCATAAACAACCAAGTTAATGTTAGCAAGTTGACATGATACAGCAAACATCATTGCGTACTAAAGGCATAAATACGCAGTACATAAAAAATAGTGAAACAGATATAAAGTTCATGGAGTAAACACATTGAATAAAATCATTACTAGAATAACAAAACAACAACATGATACCCGGATCCAATCTATTCTCCTTTATTGGTTCTGTTATGCTTGATTCACATATGCTGGCTACAGCCCCATGACTATCCACAGTGATAATCGTCAATCTTCTCAGCTATCATGATCATCCCATGATTTTTATATTAGTTACTTATTCATATATTTACTCATTTCCTTGGGATTGTGTGCTTACCTTTATTCTCAATATAATTCTTGGAAATAGTTTTAATTGTTAAGTCTCCAACCTTCACTGGTTTACATCCAATATTGTTCATGAAACATAATGAGTTAGAAAAGAAACATTTAGAATTGAGAAAGTGACCTTTTTATTTGTCTCCATTTCTCCTCCTCTTCCTTTTTGTTGTGCAGGGTGTCGCTTCCTTGGTGCCTTCCTTGGGGGCATACTTAGGGCTTACTGTCAATGTTATGGTTAAAATTGCTAATCCTATCTACATAGATAGTGAACAGACTAAAAGTTCTAATATAATTTGATTAGCCTACTTTCATAAAATCCCACTATCATCATGTATTCATGTTAATTATACACCACCGACTTATTTATCAACTTCTGCAGCTGTTTGTTGCACAAGGTTTAAATATTTCCATAAATATGTGCATATTATCATTATTAATACTTAAATTCTTTTAGAAAATTAAAATTCATTATTGTGATATTATTATTACTATTAGGGAATTTTTCTGTCATTACATAGTAGGTCTTATGAATTGTCTGAGTTCTAGGAACAGTTGCAAAATAACTACTCAATTATGAGTTTTATAAGCATGTGGCTATCTGGGTTTTGTGTGCTGTTTATAGATATCCCGTTTGGAGTTTTGGGTGCATCTCCCTTTTTGAGCCACTTTATCATGCATCTAAATTACAAGTTCCCCAGAAATTAAATTCATTTTTATGGGGAAGCGACTGTGCTATGATGATCTCGACCAAAAGTAACACATTTCAGCTATTACATATCGTTCCGTAAACATACCTTTGTAGCCATTCTGGTACTTCGCTTCTCGACCTGTGTACCTCTTGCCCTTTACAAAAAACGCTTGAAATATTATTGTGCAAGGCAGCAAATGGATTTTACCTTTTCCCTTTTGGTTATGTGGAATGTCCTTGGTTTGTAGTGTTCTGTTGGTCAAATAATCTCTGCCCTTATTGCTCTCCTATCATTTGTTCTGCTATATTTGTTATGGTGTATTTATATTCTCTTGCTAAGAGTTAATGCAATTGGCACACAGGACATATACTACCGCTTTTTCCCCTTGGGTGCCATATGCGAACCATGTTCTTGGTTTCTAATGTTCTGTCATTCACCAAATTTCTATCCCTATTACATTTCTGCCATTTCTTGTGCTATTTCCGTGTGCATGTTATGTTATTTGCATTTGCTGGCTAAGAGTTCTTCTTAATTGGTGCCAGACAGACGGTAGTCATGGGCAGCAAAGGTCGTGTACCTCCACCACCTCATCTACGTCGGCCTATACCAGGCTCTGGCATGTTGCATCCAGATCATTCCATGTTGCATCCAGATCATTCCATGTTGCATCCAGATCCATTTGGGCCAGGCATTCGACCTCCGCTTGGCGCTTTTCCTTTTGATATGTTGCCTCATCCAGAAATTATGGAGCAGAAGCTAGCTGCACAGGAGGTGGAGATGCAAAGGCTTCTAACGGAGAATCGACGACTTGCAGCAACCCATTCAGTCTTGAGGCATGAACTAGCTGCAGCCCAGCAGGAGCTGCAGAGGGTGGAGGCTCAAATGGGTGCTATGAAAGCTGATCATGAACAGCGGATGGGTGGCTTTCTTGATAAGATGGCTAAGGTAGAAGCTGACTTGAAGGCGTCTGAATCTATCAAGGCAGAGTTGCAACATGCTCATGCAGAAGCCCACAGCTTAATGTTAGCTAGACAGGAACTTATGGCTAAAGTGCATCACCTAACCCAGGATTTGCAGAGAAAACATGCTGATTCCAAGGAAGTCCCTGCTTTGATGTCTGAGCTAGACAATTTACGACAAGAATACCAACATTGCAGGTGGCAGTTTGGAAGTTATGTGTGTTCTAATTTCTTGTATTTGATTTGACAACAAGATGCTGAGTTTTTGGTTCATTCTCTCAATGCAGAGGTACCTATGACTATGAAAGGAAATTGCGCATTGATCATTATGAGTCTCTTCAGGTAATGGAGAAGAACTACATGTCCATGGTGAGAGAAGTGGAAAAGCTACGAGCTGAGCTGACTAATTCAACCAGCCTTGATAGAAGCGGTGTGTACCTTTATTTGGCTTCTCCTTTTAGGCCTATCAGTTTTTCCCGCTTTATTATTCTTCTTCCTGCTATTAATTGTTATTTATTCCCAATGCAGGTGGATCATACAATAGTAGCGGTGGCTACAAGGAGACTGATACAACTGGGCAGCGTTCCGCTGGACAAAATGCATATGAAGATGTTTATGGCGCCCCACAGGTAAGCAGTATTTTTACCTAATGCTAAATTAGTTTTTTATTCCTTTTTAATGGTATACATGATACATATTTGATCAATGCCTTCAGTCTTAAAAGTTCCACCTTTTTGTATGTATAAGAGGAAGATATATCTCACTTGACTCTGATTTGCTTGCCATCTTGTGGCACTAAACTGGCACTGTAACAACTAACAATTCTGATATTGATGGCATATTTGTCATGTCATATATCATTTTAGTCCCATATCGTATCGTAAATTGTATCGTAAGATATTTGATAAATTGAAATAATTTCACTCAAATAACTAAATATATGAAAAACCAATTAAGAAATTTAAGCATGATATATGCTAAAAGTGCGTAAAACATAGTTTTCAGTAAAATAAACAATTAAATATAGACATGATCACATAAACATTATAAAGGAGAATCTAATTATGTTACAAATCACAGTATAAGACATAAACATAAGCTACAATGTTACATAATAAAGTATCACTCTTATAATCTCATAGATCGTTTGTCCTGGATTGATGTATCACTCTCAGACCGATCACCATCATATTCTTCTTCAACCACGTCTTTCATCCTCATCTTCACTCTCCACAAAAAATTCCTCTTCCTCATCCATTGCTTTTTTTTTCTTTTCTTTCTTTTTCCTTTTCCTTTCCTTTTCCTTTTCCTGATTCTTGATACAGTCTAATTTTGAGGTCCTGATAGAATCAAAAAAGTTTTAGACAACGAAGCATAGACATAACCTTGTAAGTTTGGAATTGAAAACAATTATTCAATATTATATACATCTCGTCTTCTTCATTTTTACCACATGTTTCTCTTTCTTGAACATCAAAACATCATTTAATGTCCATCCATGTAGTGTCTTGCAGGAGACAATGAGCTTCTTTCTTTGTTATACACTCATTTCATATTTGATAAACAAACCGGGTCATAAGTATCCTCATTCTCTTCTCTCTTCTTTTGCGTCGACTCCAATTGAATGATATATTTAATAAAAACTAAGACATTACGATTTAGTCGCTCTAATCTATTCCTTCTGGCATAATGGATAAACTCAAAATAGCTCCAATTCCTCTCATATCCCGTGACACTACATGTAAAGCTCAAGATACAGATTGCGAGCTTTTGAAGCTTTTTGCATTCTTCCACATAACTCTCCCACCATAGAGCTAATAAAACAAAGAAAAAAATACAAATTAAAAATAATCCAAATAACAAGTTAATTATTTTTATAAATGATAAATTGATAACAGTAAAGTAAACATTTATAGTTACCAGGTTGATTCTCCCCTCTTGCTACATAGCCATGTTTATTCCGAGAGCTTTTTTGAATCTGGCCAATTATTCATCAATCTTCAACTGGTCCTCAAGAGTTGGGTACATCCTCTTAACAATTTTATACAACCTCATATTGATTTTCATATCCGCATAAAATTTTTGTGCATTATGGAACCTATAAAAATTGAAAAAAACAAATAAAAACAAATAAATTGCAAGCCTTCTGCCAAAGATTAAAATAAATATATACTTGATTTTGAAACATAATTTTACCTAGTATAAAGGAAGTACGCGGGTGCATCAAGTGGCCTATGAAGTTGTAGCCCTCACATTTCATCATTGATGTCGTATACTCTTTGGTATCTAGTTTCTTGTGCTTAAAATTCTTCTCAATTTGCTCCTTGGCTTTTTCCATAACATCTTATATATATATGACCTTGATGGCTTCACATCACTGTTCACAAGCTGACTTACCTGAAGTAGCACAAATTTCAAACAATAATCCACTTGCTTTCAAAAATTATCTATTAAAATGCGACATCATCTTTACTAAAATATAAACTTCGTTGACATTCTTTTAATCCAAACATAGCCCTTAATGCAACTTTTTTGCTTGGAGATGCTCTTCAAAGTAAAGTAATTGGTAGTTTTTTTTCTTTTTTTTGGTGTAGAAAGACATGTAGGCTTACAAAACCCCCAATTAGAGGTAAGAAGCCCCTACTAAGGTAGGAGAAAGAAACTATCATAAGGGAGAAATATCTCCTACCATTAACTCATGTTTCACATGAATGGCAACAAATATCTGCCATCCATTTTAATTTTCGGTAGCCTATGCACGCGAGTCTAAGTCGTTGCAAAATGAATTTAGGCCTCTACATTTTTAAATCAAAAATCCATGTGCATATTGCAAATGAGAAGATTCGAACCCATGACATCCCACGAGGAAAGCAATGTCGTTAAAGCTTGAGCTAAACTTGGTGCTTGAGACACATTTGATATAGTGTTAAGACTTAAGACTGGTACATGTGGATATGATGCTTAAATACTAAACAGTTACGTTTACAACAAATAATGATTCTCTAACACCACATCAGAATAATCACACTATATGAATCATAATCACATTTACAATATAAAGATAAATAATTCAGCACAAAAAATAATCAATCACAAACACGAATATTTATCCTGGTTCGGTCAACTCACGTGACCTACATACAGTCCTCAGGTCCCACGTGAGCTTTCCACTATTCTCAAGAATAGTACAATCCTCTCTACTATACCACAAGCCGGTCTATGGAAACCACCACTTGAACAAGCTGAAGTATCAAGCCTCTCCACCAAGAGCAACAACACCTCTTATACTTGAGGCCAATACCTCACACTTGAGGAAATATTTGATAGCAATTACAAGTGTCCCTAAGCGTTGAAGACGAGGCACACATAATTGAGTGTGGATAAGGAAATTGGGTTTCTACTCTATCAAATGAATCTATTGGAAGAGTAGAAACAAAGGCTCAAGAAGATAGGAAATGAGAGAAGTTGAGCTCTAGGACAATATGTGATTTTCTATTATTTTCTACTTTACTTTTTCATCTAATTTCACCGTAGATCATTTATGAATCATATAATTAACCTGAGAAGATCCCAATATATAGATGTGAAATTCAGCATGAGAAAATACCTAAATACCCAAGCCAACGGTTAGAAAACGACTATATCCGTAAATCCTGTTTTTTGCAATGTCTAGTTCTTAGTCGACTAGAGTACATCAATTAGTCGACTAATGTCAGCTAATCGACTAATCAATACACTCTAGTCAACTAGGCTAGTCAGATTAGAAATTGCTAATTCTCTGTTTGCTTATTAGTCGACTAAGCCAGTCACATTAGAAATTGCTGAATCTCTGATTAGTCGACTAGGCAGTGTTAGTCAACTAATCCTTGAATTATAATAGACTAGTTTTGACATTTTGACATTCGTTAAATTTCCAGGTTATTAATCGACTAGGGGTTATTTTTGGTCGACCAATACAACAAATAAATGCATTAATAGGCTATGAAACGGAGGATTTTATGCATTAATTTAATTTCCTATTTATTCTAGTTATTTGTCTTACGTTTCATGTATGTGTGTGACATCTTTAAGGCCTTAAAATTCTAAGATAAGAAATAAAACATTACAACAAATATATAAATTGTCTTCATAAGCTTGATTTGTTGTAGTCTTTAGCTCCATGGTCTTGCCATAGAATTTTTCAATTCCTCTTGATGCTTTAGAGTTACACCATCACCTAATATTTGTCAAGTTTTGCTTTGTGTTTTTGCGTTGATATACATGCTTGAGCTATCAATGCATGGTCATATTTGTCCTGAAACAATATTCACTAACTTTTACAACGTTATGTTTGCTCTTCTTCAGAACATGTATTGGGCAATCCAAAACCCAACATTCTTTCCCTTTTGATGATGACAAACATAACATGTCAAAATCAAGAACTTAAATAAATTTAAGCAAAGTTAAAATTTACCCCCTCTAACTATGTGCTTACTCCCCCTAAATTGATGCATCATTTTTTATTTTGATGATTTTGATGATGACACTTGAATTTCTCTTTCCCCTTTGACATCAACAAAAAGATGGGAGTTCAAGTGTAAATGACATCACCCCCTTACATTTTTTAAAATTGCATCAAAACTGCATGCTCCCTCTAGAAAGTAGGATACCTGAAAATAAGCATTCAAGAAACTTGACACCCTTCTCATTTTTGGTCCTTGGGGCTAGTCATGGGATTGGATCAAATAATTCAAAATATTCTATTCTTATCCAAGACTATCAAATTATATTTAAATTAAACTTGAGTATCGTCTAAAATAGGCATTAAGTATGGGTACTTAAATATGATTGGGTTCAAGATAATCAATAGAGACTCAAATCCATTTAGGATTTATTTTTTTAAAATGCATATACAAATAATTTTTAGATTCATGAACATTTTTCACAAACTTGTTTATCTATGTATTTTTTATCAAATTTGTCTAAATTCTTTGGAACCCGAATTTGTGTTTCATGCGATGTATTCTTAGAAATGAAATTCATTTTATTACATAAATACATAAAAACGTGATTTTGTACATGATATTCTTTATGTGGTTTCCCCTAAATGCTTATGATGCACTTTATAATTAGCAATGGATTTACAACTCTTATTGCATACAAATTTCTTATACATAAATACATAATTCTTCTTTTCTTTATTAGAATGCAAATTAATATGTTTCTTTTTCATCGTTGTGACCTAAATTATGTTTAGTTCTAGAAATATGTTGGTGTGATGAAATAATATTCAAAATATCTATTATTTTGAATTTATCAACATTAAATGCAATTTCCTCATTCTTTGATTTAATTGAAGGTAAGTTTTTATCAAGTTCTTCAATTTTAGTGTTTATCTCATGACATCCATTTTAAGTACCGATTTTTCTTTTATTTTTTTATTTTCAAAACTAATTTTTATTACTTAAAATAACATGACTGTTGTGAGTTGAGGGAGGCCTTTGGCCTCCCCTCTCAACATCTCACCATTTACTCCCCACTAAGTTAGTGGGGAGTCCCTTGGACTTCTAATTCATATGAATATATAGAGAGCCATGGCTTGTGCCATGGCTACTCCTAATTTGGTGATTATCTTCATTTCTTTTCCAAATTCCTTCAACACGTTATCAGCATGTAAAGCTTCATCTCTTGAACTTTTCATCCCGTCTCCCCTCAAAAATTAAACACCTACGCACGAAGAAATCTATTGTAGCGGCGAACCGTTGCGACGATCCTTTTTGGCGTATTAGGAGCGTGGATTTTTCTTTCTACGGATCTTATATTTTTACAATCGTCCCTAAATCTTTGATCTAGAGGTAAACTCTTTTGAACCCGTAGAAAATTAAAATATATTGATAACTATTATTTTACATAGCTTATTCTATAGGCATGTATAAATATATGGCAATTTGATAATCATTAAAAAAAATCGGTGGTAGCATTGCTCAAAGTTTCGAGATGCAAAGACTCAGATCAGAAATAGCCCTGTTCAATTTTCTATGCAAGTATGAAAAAAATTTGTGATTCTTAGATATTAGCACAAAAAAATGACAAACTACTATGAAAAGGAAACATGAAAGTGGCATGTGATGCTGCATTCTTATGATTTGATCAACAATGAAATAATAAATGGTATTTTGAACACCGGGAAAATCACAAACTTCAAGTTCAATATTTTCTGAGAACGAAAAATGGAGTTTCCACATGAGGTGTGTCAATTCATAAAAATACCACGTGTCTATTCCACTGCCTAACTCTGACTTTCAGATCTATTATAAGGTAAAGTTTGCAAGCTTTATAATGCCTAGCAAGCAAATTAACCCTGTTTATGATAGGTTTTCATTCTTTGGAACTTATTGTAATATCTGATTTTTTTAATATATTATTATGATTATTATGTGGAATTCTCTTTAAATAAATGTTGTAAACACACAAGGAAACTAAAGCACTTGTGATCAGAGATCTTTCGATGTAACAACTAGTGCATGCAGACAGAGTTCAGATATTGCTATCTGGGTACAACATGCTAATTTAAAGATGATATTGTAGAATAGTAAATTTGTTGGGCTGTTTATTAGGCATGAAGCCTACTACATAAAAATTAATTCATTTTGTCTGGTTATTTGGGCCAGAAGCCTAGATAATTTAAATAGCTAATTGAAATTATTTTCATTAGCTAATTAGAATAATAATTAATTTTGTGTTCTAATTTGGGCCTGAAGCCCAGTTTATAAATGAAAATAAATTTTATGGGCCAGCAGCCCCATTTAGATTAACAATTACTTTTGAGTACTAAAAATGGGCAGAAGCCCAGTTAATCATATTGCAAACTTAACAAATTAATTAATGTTTTGCCATTGGGCCTGAAGCCCACTAAATCCTTGCAATTTTTAATGTGTCAATTAGAATTTTGAAACCGGGCCTGAAGCCCAAATATTAACAATATTTTAATTTGACTTATTGGGCCTGAAGCTAATTTAATTCAATTGCAATAATTAATTTGTTTATTTTTGGCAAATGGGCCTGCAGCCCAAATGTTAATAATATATTAAAATGATTAATATTTATGGGCCTGCAGCCCCATTCAAATTATTTATTTATTTTCTTTCCTTGTTATGGGCCTGTCGCCCAGTCTTTCATATTGCTAAAATTAAAACACTCTTGCATTATTATTAATTTATGGAATATTAGGATTTTTCAAAATATAATCATCTTAAGGATCCTGCGACCGCTCTGCCGTTAGTCAACTAACCTAACGGTGTATGACGTCTCCCCGTGGTCCGAGAGATTATTATATTTAATAGCCTATTTTTCCATTTAATATATGCCTGTGTTATATACATGCGTGGTTGTTTCTTTTGTGCCTGTGGCATTTATAAACTTCGTGGATATTTATATAAGCTAAAATGTGATTTTTGGGATTGGCCAATTTGATACCCTTTATATTCCTTGCAATTTTATTTTCTTTTTAAGAGAATTTGTAAGTGAGGATTATATGTATTTATGCCTAAGACCGATGTACCGACAAATGAAGACGGAGGCCAAAATTGGAAAATATAGGGACCCATTCTGGGTTTCCAACTTGTATTTCTCTTTATGAACTGTATATCGGACTATGGACTCTGAACGTTTTTGGGTATCTGGTCGATCCCCACATTTTACTTATTTTATTGTTTATGCATGAATTTACACTTTAATTAATTCATGCTAATTTTAAAATTGCATAGATAAATGGCAAAATTGGCAAGTATCGATTTCGAAGTTCTTGTTACTGCAGGAAATAATTACCTGAGTTGGCGAGTGGACCTGAAGTTTCACTTGCGTTCGATGGCCCTTCTTGGCTCAATTTTGGCTCCTTCATCGGTCCCAGCAGCGGCCGATGCTTCTGCTAGTAAGGCCCCAGAAGCGGCACAATCATCTAGGAGAACTCCTACCACCGTCTCTGATGCAGATAAGGCGACAACTATTATCTATATTAGGAGACATATAGATCGGACCTTAAAGGCCGAATACCTAACGGTAGAGGACCCAATAGAGCTGTGGACAGCACTGGAACACGGTATAAACATCAAATTGATGTAATATTACTGTGTGCCAGTTATGAGTGGGAAAACCTCAGACTTCAAGACTATAAGTCCATCGCTGAGTATAATTCTGCACTTCATAATATCACCTCACAACTGAAGTTGTGTGGTAAAAAAGTGGCAGAACAACGCATGTTGGAAAAGACATTTACCTCGTTTCACGAGAAAGATGCAATCCTCATGCAGCAATATCGTGAATGCAACTTCTCGAAATTCTCTGATCTGATCTCATGCCTACTTAGGGCAGAGCAGAATCGAGATTTACTGCTAGCCACTCATAATTTACGTCTAGCTGGCACTGCACCTATCCCTGAAGCCCACCACGTTTCTCCCCAGAAGCGGAAAAATAAGAAGGCTAATAATAACAAAGGGAAAGCTGTGATGAAGAATGGACGAGGAGCAGCATCCCCGTCCAACAACAACAATACAGGAAAGATTAACTTCATATGGAAGCAAAAGAACACTGACCAAGTGTCACTCCCTAAGAAGAACTGGGAGGATAAATGTCATAGATGCGGCATGACTGGCCATTGGTCTAGAATCTGCCGCACTCCTCGCCACCTCCAGAAACTATACCAGGCGAGCCAGAAGTCTCTGCCTGAAACAAACTTGGCGGCTGTTCAGCCACCAATGATGTTCACTGCAAAAGACTTCGATAACGACGACCTGCTCCATTAAGCTTCATCTTTTATCTATGCATTTAAAATTCAATGTTGCTTCATCTTTAATTTGCTTAAGTACGAACTTTTATGTCTTTTTCATTGACTTAAATAAAATTTCGTTTTACTTATAGATGAAGTATGGTATATTGTGGACAGTGCCTCGTTTCACTGGTGTAGCATTGATATTGCTCCCACATACAACGAGACTATAAGATGCAAATTCTCCTCTTAAACATATTGGAAATCTCCAATTTTCAAGGATATTTCTTTTAAAGAAAATAACTTGAAAATTGTGGCTAATATATATTGAATATCAATATGTAACTCATCAAGAGAATGGCCAGAAGACCATCTACTTACGAGTTCATTGGACCCCCGTCGGGCCCCTATAATTTACAAATATTCTTCCTATAGAAAGCCAACTCGACTGAGCACCAGAAGTGCCTTTCTTTGCCATAGTTTTTAACTCTGGCAAAAAGGACTTGGTCATCCTGGATCAGCGATGATGGACGCATCATCAAATGAATCCATTGGAGAACCCGAAGATTCTTCAAAAGGTTGAGTTTCCTTGTCCCCCTTTGTCATAAGGGATAAATAATAGAGAGACATTCCCTCCTGAAAGTGGGTTTTGAGTCTACTGGCTTCATTGAGAGATTCATGGTGACCTTTTGCGGGCCTATTCACCATGCAAATGGCCCATTTTCGGTACTTCATTACTGTACTGATATATGCATCTACTAGATGGTCTTATCTATGCCTTTATATTCACTCGCAATCTAGCTTTCTCAAAAGCTTATAATGTCGGTGAATTTACTACGCATATCATTCAAGACTTCTGCCAAGCAACTGTCGTTAAAATTGAACATCCTGCAGCATGTTCAAACTCATAACGGGTTAGAAGAGTCTCTGGTAAAGAGACTCCAATGGATTTCACGTCCATTGTAAAATCGCAGTTGCCTGTTGATGTTTTGGGACCATCACACTGCATTCCGCATCGCTTATCACGATACGGCCCGCTTGTTGACATATCTTATTGCTGATGCTGCTTGCTTATGGTTTACCACCAAGTCTTAATAAATGTGAATTTAATGAGCAAAATCTCATTGAAATAGACACGCAGTCTAAAGAAGCCTGAAGCTTCCGAGACCATATCATTGGACACAAAAGTCCTCATCTCATTATGATCCGCATACTTTTTCTGTGTGAAGTTGAGATCCAGAAGATCCTTCACATTCAGACTAAAGTATATCAATTGACGGATAAATTTGCTGACAACCAGAAGATTGTTCGTTCACACGTCCCTGCTGTCAACACGCCAGCTAGGATTGACATTCCCAAAGATGGATGCAATCTACCGGCAGCAGAAGTGGCTGTACCTCAATTGAAAAGAGGACGTCTGTCAGGTTCAAACTATATAATTCCTCATAATAGGAAGATTCCTGGATATATCAAAATGATCCAACCACATGATGCTGAGCTCAGACCAGCAAACTCTCCCCTCCTATTTTTCCCTGCAGAGGAAACAATAGGAGAAACATCATTATATTACATACGTACTGGAGAGGTACTGATCAGATATAGCACAATCGTTGACGACGGTTTTGCTTTCGCTATTGCCGTTCACGTCGCTGAATACGACGATGACGTCTACTCACTTTTCTATAGCGTAAACGCATAGATTGGCCAAAGTGGGACGAGGCAATAAGAGTAGAGCTGGACTCACTTTTGAAAAGCAAAGTCTTTGGACCAGTAGTCCATACACCTGAATGTGTAAAAACCTGTGGAATATAATTCGGATTTCATAAAGAAATTTAAATGAAGGAAATGTGATCATTTTCCTACTAAGCCTAAGCTACTCTGAAAAAGCCTATACATGCAGCTCATGGACGTTGTGACTGTATATATATATGGCAATATAGATATAGAGATCTATATAAAACTTCCAGAAGGGTATACTCTACCCCCAG
Organism: Scilla litardierei; assembly: GCA_030789695.1. Taxonomy (NCBI): domain Eukaryota; kingdom Viridiplantae; phylum Streptophyta; class Magnoliopsida; order Asparagales; family Asparagaceae; genus Scilla; species Scilla litardierei. The sequence goes on along the minus strand of CM061142.1, from coordinate 602,307,970 downwards.
AGATGAAAGAGAGACGTAGAAACGTCTTCTCCATAAAGGCTACAAAGATCATTAGTTGATCTTAAGCAATAGTCTGCCATTGTATCTTTTTCGAAAGATCGTTGACAAGATTTGTGATATTCGCCCTACATGTAGTCGACTTAAAGCAAATAGGATCTCCTGCAGAGACCATTGAGATATCAAATAGCTTTAAGCATACATTGGAAATGAAAAACCTAGGTATAATAAGGTATTATCTCGGCTTATATATTTAAACCCTTCGTGGTGGAACCCTTTCCTTCATACACCTGGAGTTTATGAAGAATGATGTGCACTTGCATCCTATTAAAAATGGATACTTATGTATGACACCTTCTAGTAGCTGGAAGAGGGGGAGGACATCCTAGGTCCCGAAGAGCCTAGCTTTAGTGTACTTGTTACACTTATTTATCTGGCCAACTGCACGTATCTTTGATAGAACGTCTCCAGTAAAGTTGTTAACCAGATACAGTGTTGCCCTGGAGAGCAACACTAGACCAAGGATAAGCTGCTTCTGCGCAACTTCCAAGGGTCAAGGAATATATATCGCATATGCCGGTTTAAAGATCATCGCGATGACTACAACACAATTGGCCGGCCACCTCTTAAATATCTACACATCATCCTCCAATGTCTACATCTTCTGAGAAGCTCATCATCCAAGAAGCAAGTATTGAAAACGCTCAGCCAGGTCCAGCAGTGCCTTGCAGACACACTGAAGACTGATTCAGTGAATACTTTAGTGACGTCATCTACCAACTTCGAAGAGCATTCCACTCCAGAACGCCACTGCTTTACTATAGCCGCTAGATGAGTGAAACTTGTATAAGAAGAGTGATGATTGTATTTTCTTTCAGAATATGATGGATGTATAGACGAATAGGAGATGATTGTATAAATACATAGGAGATCTGTAAGCCTGCAGCTCGTACAGATCAGGGGGAGTCCCTCGATAGTTGTACTCTTTTCCCTTAAGCTGCTGGTTTTTTCCTACTGGGTTTTTCACAGTTAAGGTTTTAACGAGGCAACCTCAGTGGCTCTGGATCCAGAAGTATCCACCCCATTTGCATAACGAATCTTGAGGTATTCATATGCTTAACCCAAGGTAATGGAGAGATGAGGGGGAGTGTTGTGAGTTGAGGGAGGCCTTTGGCCTCCCCCCTCAACATCTCACCATTTACTCTCCACTACGTTAGTGGGGAGTCCCTTGGACTTCTAATTCATATGAATATATAGAGAGCCATGGCTTGTGCCATGGCTACTCCTAATTTGGTGATTATCTTCACTTCTTTTCCAAATTCCTTCAACAATGACATAAATTTGACAAAACATTACTATGTTCATTTTTCAAAATTTCATGGTCATGAATCAATGCATTATGATCATTTTCAAAGATTTAAGCTTATGCTTCAATGATTTATACCTTTTTCAATAATCAATAATTCATAATTAATCTTATATGATTATTCTTTAATTTGAAAGCATCTAATAAATCACTATTATCATTATCGGCGTTAGAGTTTATTTTATCATTTATTTGTTCCATGAAACACATGTTTGCCCTTTCTTCATGTTCTTCTTCATCTTCCTCTGTCTTTTGAGGATTAGGCTATGGAGGTTGATTCTTCAAAATCCTTGATCATGCGTCAATGTTGATTTACACTTGTTGCACCTGACACATGACTAATGGCATTGTTATTTTAAGAAGTAAATAAAATTTTCACTACCAATTTCATCGAGCGTTGCCATTTGTTTTTCTTCATTCGTCCATTTTGAGGTGGGTATTGTAGGTTTGCAATATGACATCTCCAAGATGCTTCACAAATTGATGTCGATGGATTGGATGTAGAACATCATTGCATTCTCCAATATTGGTAGTTGGAGCCATTAAATCTTGGAGGTTGCATTAGGGAGTGTCCTTAAGTGAATGTGAAACTTGTTGATTCCATCTGTTAACCTGCTCACATACCAATTGTTAGATTGATATTGTCGAAGAAGGTGAACACTCGTCCTTTGATACCAAGTGTTAGGACCGGTGCTTGTGGATGTGAAACTTAAACACTAAATAGTTACGATTACTGTAAGCTTTACAACAAATAATGATTCTCTACAACAAAGATGTACATCAGAATAATAAAACCATGAGAATCGTAATCACATTCATATAAAGATAAGCACTTAAGCACAAGAACCAATCAATTGCAATCACCAATACTTATCCTGATTCGGTCAACTCTCGTGACTGACGTCTAGTTCACAGTTCCCAACCGAGCTTTCCACTATTCTTAAGAATAATACAAGTCTCTCCACTACACCACAAGCCAGTGTATGAAAACCACCACTCGAACAAGCTCGAGCATCAAACCTCTCCACAGAGAGCAACACCATCTCTTAACTTGAAGTCAACGCTTCATACTTGAGGCAATCTTTGCGAGCAATTACGGAAGTCCCTAAGCCTGGAAGATGAGGCACATATAATTAAGTGTGGCTAAGGGAATTTGGGTTCTACTCTGTAGGTTGGATATATTAGAAGAGTAGAAACAAAGGCTCAAGAAGATTGGAAACAAGAAAACTTGAGCTCTAGGGCAATTTAGGATTTTCTATAGTTTTCCTGAATGTTTTTGGTCTCGGTATTGCTCCTCCCAAAATTTAGGTTTCGGTTTCGGTGTCGTCTGTTTCGGTGGTTTCGGAAGCACGTTTCGGTTTTGTTTGTATCGGGAGTTTCGAAGATACTTTAACTATGTATATTCTGCATTTTTGGTATTTTTCTGTATTTTCCGGTATTTTTCGGTATTTTTCCTGAATTTTTCTGTTCACAGTACTCATTTGTGACAATAATTAACTAATTAATTAATATAAAAGAACAACAATAAAAATTGATGAGCCATAAATATGACATCATAATACAAAAACTGAATAAAATACAACAAAAGATAAAAAATGAAGAAAATAAATAAAAAAATACAATGCTCTCTTCGAAGTTATCATCTGGTTGTGGTGCATAGTAGTATGTTGGATAGGAATATTGCATCTGTTTCGGCCCTAAAAATGATATTATCATGTTTATCATATGCTGATGGCCTGAGTATCCACCGGAATGCGATTCATAAATGGTAGGAATATCATAACCTTTATATTAATCAGAAGAACGTTGATACTCTTAATATTTAGATTGTCTACCGTAGGTATTGTCCCCCCGTTCTTCACTTTGATGCTGCCTATCATGATCTCTATACATGCGAAAGTGGTGTATCATAAGCATGGTCCCCATGTCTCTCAGTAGGGCGAACAGATTCCGACGGACCACAACCTCCGTCTGTAGGACCTTGGTCATCGGGAGATGAATCATCATCGCTATCATACCGACTATGAGTGGCTGCCTTCTTTTGCTTGTACGTGATATTTGTTGGGGCATGACTTGGCAGCGGCTAGTTGCTTCTTGTACGTTCTACTTCCGCAAGCGTCTCATCCAACCAAGGATATTTTCTGTCATTGAGCACTCTGTCTTCTGTCTCTCTGGTTCATTCCTGCAATGGATCATCGTCATGAAAAATCTGAACCAAGTTATTTAGTTGATGGTCGTCCTTATCCCTCTTTCTCATGCGTCTTTGTCTCAGTTTCATATTATGATGCACATAGACCAGCTTTTAAGGTGTTCCATTGTTAGCCTGTTCCTGGTCTTAGTGTGAATGAGTGAGAAGGTGGTCCAGTTTCATTCACAGCTGGAAGAAGAGACTGTTTGGCTCAAAACATCCATAACTAAGCATGTAAGAGTTGGAGCTTGCTCTACCCCAACGCTTATCCACCAATGAGCGAAAAAAGTTCCATTGGTTAGAAAATATGGATTGTTTTATGAGCAACGTATAGAAATCTAAGATCCTTATAGATAACTAGAGTGACCATTGTTATCGCCATTTCTGCCTTACTAGAGTCAAAATAACCAACTCTCATCTTATAGGTTTCCAGCTACAATTATCAATCATAATTTTAGAATGTGAATTACTTCATCAAATCATATATCAAAATAAAAATATACGAATTATATTTACCTATCTGTCTATGTCAATTTGTATCGAGATGTCTGGTTTCAGCCTCTCAATCACATGTCTGAGTCCAACTAGCACCTCGTTGTTTGTTGCATTGGAGGAGTACTAGAAACGAGGATTTAGAAAATAGCCTGCGGCATGAATATCTTGATGTAGCTGCTTATTCCATCTTTTATCGATCATGTCCCACCATTTTCTGTATATTTTACCAACATTCGTCTGAATTTCCTCCTTTTCACGGTCCATGGCCTCGTAGAGATACCCCATCTCAGCCTTATCATCGCTGTCGACCATTCGGAGAACCTTCACCAGGGGCTCAAATACGACGATAACATTAGAGATATTTTGCCAGAATTCATCCCCGTGAATTAGACCATACACGTTTCCAACGGTCCTATCTTTTGGGTTGAGCCTTGGAAAGTTATCAGACCATTCCATGGAGGTAATCATTCGTCGTAGTTCATCTCGATGCACCTACATATAGTCCCAAGCAATAAAGTGTGTTGCAAATCTTGTGATCCCGGGCCTGACCAACTCTTGTCCACCTGTCTCTTCTCATCAAGCTGAGCACCCATCCTTTATTGTATATATATCATGTTACCATCTGACTTCATGCGACGATATTTTTTACTACTTTTGCCATATCAGAAAATATCACGTCAATACAATGCGCTGCACACGTAGTCCAATACAGATGCTGTCTCTTTCGCATCAGCATCTGCCTAGCTGACTTGTAGTTTGCCACATTGTCGGTAACTACTTGGACTACTCTATGCTCTCCAATTAATTCTACATATGTCTCCATAAGATCAAATATGTATGGACGGTTCTGGAATTGGTCAGTTGTATCCACAGAGTCCAGGAACACTGTCCCGTGGGTCGAATACACAAGTAAATTAATAATCTTCCTTCTGTTTTGTGTTGTTCAACCATCGCACATCAGTGTGCAACCATACTCATCTAACAGAACACGAAAAGTTTCTACATACGTTTTGATCTCTTCATACTCCATGTCCAAATATGTGTGTGACAGCTCCTAAGCAGTGGATGGAGCAATGCCACGACCCGCTTCCGCAATAGCATCTACTATGGGTTTGTAATATGAGCTATTGATCACATTGTATGTGATGCGGTTGAAGTAAAAAAATTTAGTCATAGCTCGGCCGACAAAGGACTTGGCAATTTTTTTGAAGGAATTCTATATGGTTGATTGGGATTTACCCTTCTTTGTCAGAGAAAAAGTGTCAGCACCTGGCCAGAGCACCGGCTGGTCTACCGGTTGGTTCAACATTGCGAGTAGAACCATATATAAACATATCGGTCGTTTGGCTGGCACGACTACCCGATCTGGTTAGCCCAGAGGCCCCAGATGGTCATGCTTCCATCCTTCTGTCCTCACGTCTAATCTCTTCTTCGGCAAGTTCTTGTCTACTTGTTGTACGAAGAGCTCTTCTAAGGTCTCTCGCCTTCTCAGTGTCATCATCATACTCATCTGAGTCATCTGATATTTCTTCTGTACCCTTTGCCTTTATCTCCTCCTCGATCATCTTCTCAAATCTGGCATGTACCCTTTCTTTCTTCTTCTCAAATACGTGTGCTTTCATCTGTGAACACACTTCTTTCGGTGCCTCGGGGCATGTCTGTACATCCCTGGTACCCGCCAAGTGTTCCTTAAGGCAAGACACGTCCCCATGCATTTCTTTACGGCCATAATTGCACCTTATATGTCTATGGTTATTTCCAATCATTGTACAACGATACCACCCAATATCCGCCGTCTTATCCTTTGGAGTTTCGCCAAGTGTTCCTTAAGGCAAGACACGTCCCCATGCATTTCTTTACGGCCATAGTTGCACCTTATATGTCTATGGTTATTTCCAATCATTGTACAACGATACCACCCAATATCAGCCGTCTTATCCTTTGGAGTTTTTCGAAACATTTTAATTGCTGTGATATAAAACAAAGGAAAAATTGTATTGATACAGACATTATTTTTATAATTTTCGTACCTCATTTTTACAATTTATATTTTTTGTTACTAGCATTTTTTATTAATATTCTTTGACGTATTTGACTAGATATAATCGATGGCGTCACATTAATGATAATAGAAATTCTAGTTTGGTCTAATTGAACACGGCCATACATGGTTGATATGTTAGGATCACTATTCACAGTTAGAGCTGGGGTGATCCAAGCCTTAGGCTCAAACGATTCTAGACACCGATTCGTGGACGCCTTAAGAATGCCGATTACTAAAATGTGTAACATCGATTTAATTTAGGTTCATTTTTTCTAGTTATCCTAATTAACTAGGCGTATCATAATACTAAAAAGTTTTAGCCACAACATAATTTGTTAAATGTTATTTACTAAATTTTTATTATTGGCTAACATCTTTTTTCATATATTTAATATTTACTAGTATTTAGTAGAATTTTTCATTTATTTCTAGCATTTAATATTTACTAGTATTTTTAGTATTTTAAGTATTTTCTAACATCTTTTTACTAGAATTTTTCAAAACTTAAGTATTTAGTAGTATTTAGTAGTAGAAAGTACTTTATAAGTATTGGTATCAGTTTACGAGAAAATTTCTTGTAAATACTAGTAAATATTAAATATATGATGATTTTTATTGCTACTTTAAAAGTATTAGTATTTTTAGTATTTCTTTAGTATACATTACTTAGCATTTTATTAGTACTTTATTAGTTTTAATAATTTCTAACATTACTTTATTTAGTATTTCTTCTATTTAATGTATTTTTGTAATATATCTTTGGTATTACTTTAATTATAAATACATCTGCTATTAACAACACACATTTTCCTTAAACACACGCACTGGTAAATACAGGATGGCAAACTCGTAAATAAAATTATCAAAAAAGTTGAATGTGAATAGCTGTTCGCTTATTACCGGATGTCCAAAAGTATTACATTATTTACAGGTTTGCCATTCCATTTGTTTAACGATAACAAAGTTAGCAACCATGTAAATAACGCGTAGCTTTCATGTTTTATGTAATTAACCCTACTGTCGAAGTGGTGAGTGCGGTCATGTAATTACGACTCTGTCCTTTTTAGTTCCAATTATTTACAAGTTTACCATTCTATTCATTTCATTGTTACCAAAGGTAATGTCAAACTGAAAATTTATGGGTAATTACCTAACTATTTTTAGTTAGGTTTTGAAAGTAAATTACATAGGCGAAAATTTCTAACCTCCTCCGAAATCGAATCGACGATGACGCTGATCTCGCTGCTACTTCGAGAGCTCTTCTCGGCGTTCTCGCTGCTCTTCGCTGCTCCTTCGATCGCGTCCCTTCGAAAGCTCGACACTACTCTCACTGCTCGCTCTCTCCGAAAACACCGAAATTTAGGGTTTGAAAGCTCGATGACTCGCAGCGGCCCGGTCAACGTCCACGGGGTAGGCTTTCTCTTCTCGACGACTAGGGCTCTGTCACTGGCTCACAGGGGGTTCTCGACGACTAGGGCTGCGTCCACGCTCGACGAAGATGGAGTTGGATTCGATGGTACGGTGATTTTGAGGGCAGTTCTTCAATTGCATTGATGAGGTATGCTTTCTCTTCTCCCATCTCTTTTATAGAATTTTTTCTCCTAAATTTTCACTTACAAGAACACATCGATTCGAGTGTTTTGTTTTTTGCGGTTCATTCACAAAATTTACTGTGCTTTCACGGGGTTGGGGATTTTTCTCTTTAGAATCTTTTTCTGTCGGGACTTTTTCTATGCTTTCACAGGGCTTTTTCTGTTCATATTTTTCCTTCTTTGGAATCCTTTTAACTGTCTGTTCACATAGGGTTGCCGGAACTCTAGGGTTTCGGCCGAAACCGATACTTGGTACCCGAAACCGGTTCTTGGTGATTAGTATCGGACCGGTAGTGAGTGGTACCGGTCCGATACGGCCGATTCCAGTTGGTATCGGCTGATACCTCAATCCTTGGTTTTCCCTTTTCTTTTTAATCTAATTTCACAATAAATCATTTATGAATCATATCTAGCTAACCTAAAATGATCCCAATATATAGAGATGAAATTCAGCATGGAAAAATACCAAAAATACTCAAGCCAACTGGTAGAATACGACTATATGCGTAAATCTTGTTTTTTGTAACGACTAGTTACTAGTCGACTAGAGTATAACAATCAGTCAACAAATGTCAGTTAGTCGACTAATCAATACACTCTAGTCGATTAAGCCAGTCAAGTCAGAAACTGCTAACTCGCTGTTTGCGTAGTAGTCGACTATGGTTCTCGGATTAATCGACTAGGCCATAGGTTAGTCGACTAATTCTTAAACTATAGTCGACTAGTTTTGACATTCTGGTAGTCATTAAACTTCTATGTTATTAGTCAATTCGGGATATTTCTGGTTGAGTAATACACAAAAATGCATTGTTAGGCGATGAAACCTAGGGTTTTATGTGTGAATTAGTTTCCTATTAGTTCTAGTTATTTACCTAAGGTTTCATGTGATGCGTGTGACATCTTCAAGGCTTTAACATGAATTCTAAGACAAGAAATAAAACATTACAACAAATATATACATTGTCTTCATAAGCTTGATTTGGTGTTGTCTTTAACTTCATGATCTTGTTATAGAATTCTTCAATTCTCTTGATGGCTTGGAGTCACACCATCACCTAATGTTTGTTAAGCTTTGTTTTTTGTTCTTGTGTTGATTTCGATGCTTGAGTCATCCATGCTTGGTCATAATTTTTCTGAAACAATATTCAATGATTATTACAAATATATTAGTCCAATCATTATGTTTGCTTGTCATCAAAACATGTGTTGAGGAATCCAATACCAAACATATAGTATCAATGGAAGTTAGTATGATAATGGATACCTCATTACAAAAGGGAAAGCAAGTAAGATGAGATAAGATTTGTGAAGCTTGCCTATATACTGAGAAGCGGGGTGATGCTACCTTAAAAAGGTGATACAAACTTCATAAAGGCAATTCACACCTCCAAGGAAAATAAAGTATGTCTAAGGGAAAATTGAAAGCATCGATAGTTAAAATATGATTCAAATTCATTATTTGTGTTTGACACGGTCGTGTCAAGTTTGCGAATTCTGCCAAATTCTGGGCAGGCTACGGCACGGCCGTGCAGAGCTCGGCCAAATTTTGGGCAGGCTACGGCACGGCCGTGTAGAGCTCGGCAGAGCTGTGCACAGTCTGTAAAGCTACACATGCACTTTTTGCAAAAGTGACACGACCGTGTCGATTCCTGCACGGCCGGGTCGACTGAAGAGGGGCCAAACATGACTTTTGACTTGGTTTTTTTATCAAAGCTCAAATCTAACCGGACGACTAATATTCCACTCGACCCATATGCTATTTAAACCCTTATTAGGGTTTATTTTTACAGAACGCGAAAAGAGCAAAGAGATATTCCGTGCAGTCATCAAGTATCTTCGTCCTCGTGCATCTTGGAGCTTTTGGTGAGTGACTTCTTGTGATTTCTCTTGAAATACACTGTAATCTTCTTCTTGGGATCTCTCTTTTCGGGTTGATGGATTATTTGTCAGAGTTTTTGTTTTCATCTCTTTTAGTGAGATTTGATCCCCTTTGGGTTTGGTGAGAAGAGTTTGAACTCCAAGCTTGGAGTTATTGGTGCTCTTTTGTTGAAGACGATTGAAGGAGTCAGTGTAATTCTCTTTGATCATGTTAGTGAAAACCGTCATCAGGAAGCTGGACTTAGGCGTCGTTAACGGACCGAATCAAGGTAAACTCCGTGTCGCTTGATTTGTTGCTTTCCTGCCTTTTGTTACTTTTCATATTGCTTGTTTGGTTGGATATTGTGCTATTGTGGTTTATCTTTGAAAGATTGCAACATAGTGACTGTTGGGTAGCTGTTCGCTTTGGGCTTGCTTCCGCTGTCGTCTGGTCTGGTTGTATTTCCAACAAGTGGTATCAGAGCGTTCAGGTTGTTAGAAGTTACACACTGGTAGAGACATATTCAACAACTGGATACACGATTGAAAAGTTTACAGAAATAAATAGCTTCACCCTATGGTGCATAAGGGTGAAGGCTATGCTCAAGCACGAGGGACTATACAAGATAGTTTTTGACAAGAAATCTATTACAGAATCTGTTACAGACTATATGAGATCAAAGCTAGAGATGAAAGCACATAGCGTAATTCAGATGGTCATATTTGCAATGTTGTGAAAGAGGAAACTGCAGAGTCGCTGTGGAAAAGGCTTGAATCTTTGTACCTGACGAAATCACTCGCAAGAAGGCTTTATTTATTACAGAAATTGTTCTTGATCAGGATGAAAGAGGGGACATCGTTACGTGATCATATTGATCAACTGAATCAGTTGGTATTGGATTTGCAGGCGGTGAAAGAGAATATAAGTGATGAGTACCAAGCAACAGCACTGATATGTTCTCTACTTGAGGAGTACTCACAATTTGTCGAGACCATGACACATGGGAAGGCCAAAATCTCTTTGGAAGAGGTCGAGCCAGCTCTACGCTTGCATGAGCATAGGAAGAAGGTATCGAGGGGCGACACAAGTATTGATGATCAGGATGTAGCTTTCTTTGGGATCGTCTAGGTGGGTGATCCAAATCATGTTCCAAGACTGGGAGACTCAAGTCCAAGTGTCATGGTAGTAACGACTAGACATGCCATTATTGCAAGAAATCAGGAAACTGGAAGAACAAGTGCTCGCTGTTGAAGGCTAAAGGTAAATAGTCTGCTCAGCCTATATCAGCGTTTAGTGGTGCGTGCATTGATGCTGTTAATGGAGAAATATTAGATGTGTCTACTTTGGAAGACAATCGGGCTTCATGGATTCTTGATTCAGGGTGAAATTCCTATTTGACTCCGCTGCAGAGTCACTTTGTGACATACTCCTAGAGACGGACCAGACGTATACTTGGGAAACAAAGCTATGTCTAGAGTTGTAGGGGTCGAGACAGTGTGGTTTAAGATGTAGGATGGAGCCATTCGAATACTCATTGGTGTTATGCATAAACCGGATTTGCAGCGGAATCTTATTTCGCTTGGAGCTTTGACCGGTGTGAGGTGTAGCGTGGTGCTCAAGGGAAAGCGACTACGGGTGTCCAGAGAAGGTCGTTTTGTGATGGCGGCGAAGAAGATTGACAAGCTTTATAGGCTTCAGGATTAAACGATGCCGAGTCAGAGGTCTAGTGCACCAGAGAGCTCCAGTGATAAGTGTTTGGGACTCATAGGTATGTCATGATAGAGAAACGAGGTCGGTTGCAGGATGTGATAGCTGCGGTGTGCAACAATGGATCTTCAGGTGATGGAGTTCAGGTTATATCTCATCGTGGTTCAACTCCATATACGGCTCAGATTTTCTACAACGAATCAGGTGGCTTCAGGGTAGAGTTGCTGCACTCCGGAGGTCCCGTTGCTGAGTGGAAGGAGTTGGAAATTACGGTAGAGCAGTTGCAGCACATTGGTGAGCACTCACATAGGTGGCGTGGGTGGCACTGCTCAAGGTGGGCGAGAGGCAGTTCGTCCAAGGGATCATCTGGAGTGCGTAGAACCATCGGCTCAGAGATGGTCAGGAGCATGGGATCTCACAGAGATCGTGGTGGTGCTGTGGTGAAGTCCTATTGAAGAGTCAAATCCAAAGGTAATGAGTTGATGACGTTGAAGCCGGATGAAGATGGTGTTCTCACTTCATGCTTGGGGAAGACGGTACCCGGTGCTTCCTCAGAGAGTAGAGACACATCAACTCAGGTGACTATTGTGGAGTGCATCCATGGATTGACTTTGGGTACTTTGGATGACATAGGTTTGGTGTCAATACTGTCGATGATGGAGCATAAAGTCACGTTGTCAACCTCAAAGAGAGATATCTGCAAGCAAGGTGGCAAAGATGGTTCTGTTCTTCGAGCTTAAAGGGAATTTGGGCTTGGAAAATCTCTTGGATCGTTGATGCACCGAAGGGCGCGGTTCCCGATGATAGGCTGGTGTTTTCATGATCAGATAGAGAGGTCTGGAATCTTGGTAGAGTCGTGAAGTGTCTGGAGATGACATGGTTTGATGAATGAAGTTTGAAGATGGGTAGAGTTTGTTGAAATATGCTTCAAATTCATTATTTGTGTTCAACACGGTCGTGCCAAGTTTGCGAATTCTGCCAAATTCTGGCAGGCTGTGGCACGGCTGTGCAGTCTGCGAAGCTGCATAGGTACTTTTCGCAAGTGTGACACGATTGGGCTGATTCCTGCATGGATGCGTCAAATGAAGACATGCTAGACACGACTTTTGACTTAGTTTTTTTATCAAAGCTCAAATCTAATCGAACGGCTAAGATTCCACACGACCCATGGAGTTATTTAAACCATTCCTAGGGTTTATTTTTGCAGAGCGCGAAAAGAGCGAAGATATTTAGTGCCATCATCAAGTTTCTTCTTCCTCACGCGTCTTGGAGCTTTGGGGCATTAATTGGTGAGTGACTTGTGATTTCTCTTGAAATACATTGTAATCTTCTTCTTGGGATCTCTCTTTTCGGGTTGAGAGATTTATTATGAGAGCTTTTGTTTTCTTCTCTTTTGGTGAGATTTGATCTCCTTTGGGTTTGGTGAGAAGAGTTTGAACTCCAAGCTTGGAGTTATTGGTGCTCTCTTTTGTTGAATAAGATTGAAGGAGTCGGTGTAATTCTCTCTGATCATATTAGTGGAAACCGTTATCGGGAAGCTAGACGTAGGCGCCGTTAGCGGGCCGAACCAGGGTAAACTCCGTGTCGCTTGATTTGTTGATTTTCCGCCTTTTGTTACTTTTCATATTGCTTGTTTGGTTGGATATTGTGCTATTGTGGTTTATCTCAGAAAGATCACGGTGTAGCGACTGTCAGGTACCTATCTGCTTCTGGGCTTGCTTCCGCTGTCGTCTGGTCTGGTTGTTTTACCAACATTGATTGCATAATTCACCGTAAAAACGTTATGGTTTCAATGTTTAATTATTCATGGTTTTTGTCTTATATTTCTTCCAAGCATGAGCTTACATTTGTGTTTCGTCAACTTGTTTAAGATTCATCCTTACATCAAGGACTTCATTCTTCCGCAGACAATCCTGAATTAAGTAAAGCTTGTTTGAGTGTCACCGGTTGGTACATTGCAACACTTTTAACTAGCTTTGAGATTTTATACCATTTGTGAGCTCAACTTTTTGGTGATGTTGGTAGGCAATAACAGTGATCTGGTTATGGTGCAGTTGAAACCTAGTATTTGGAAATAGTTTCTTATTTCTGAAATGTTTCCATTCAAAATATCAAGCAGTCTTTTTGGGCAGCTGCAATATTGATGTTCCAACCGATGTAACTTGTTATACTTACTTTTTGTTAATTGAAAAATGAGGCTGATGCTAGCTTTCTAATTGAGGAGATAATTTCAAACGACTTGATGTCTTCAATTGGATGAGAAGATGGATTGTGTTTTTAATCCCATTTCTCGTAGGCAAGATCATCCATCGTATGTTCCATTTTTGTTTTTGTTAACCCGTTTTTCACGGCCAACAATGTAGAGTAGATCTAGACTTGTCCCGATAATTGTGGTCATTGAGCTTAAATGCACTACCTGAATGTCTGGAGTCCCATGAAACTCTCCTAAAATTTCCAAATCTTGCTGCAACAGAGGAAACCTCTTGATTGCTAACTGATTACATCTTCACCTTCTAAGGGAATATAAACCTAACAAATCGTAGGTTGGGATTTGGGAGAAGATGTGAGACTAGGAGTTCACATGTATCTTGGTTTGACCTGGTTAACTCTTGTATAAAGTGTTTGTAAATCTTCAGTACCTATTCAATTATTAGGTTTTTAGTTCTTGGATTTTGTGGAACAAGGAGAAGTCGGTGTCTATGGGTTGATCATGTAAAAATATGATTTAACGAGTGGGAGTAATTGAGATTAGGAAGAAGAAAGCAAGGGTTCAACCATGTAAAGATATAATTCCATACAAGCGTGATAGAATAATAAAGTAAAGGAGCACATGGACTTCTCTACATACCAGCCTTATAATTCCATACCGATACTGGTAAATGTGAATACTGGGAAGAAATTTAAACCTAAATGGAAAAGAACTAGAGGAATGTGCATTGGAAAACAACCAGAGCATCATCTTCCTATTTTTCTTCCATTACCACCTATCTAATATTTGCTTAGCATTCTCGCATTTACATAAAGGTTTGAAAGAAGATTTTCGTTGACTTGACAGTTTGAATGATGACAGCTAGTAAACATGTAAAGATCTTGACATTACAAAGTATAAATCTTGCTTAATGGGAATTTTTTACACTAGATGTTTTCCAGCTCATGTAGGATTCTAACCTCCTTAAAGATCTTTCATTCCAAAGTTATACCCTCAGAGATCGGTTTGATCTTCAAATCAAAGAATACACCATATCATATGATTCATATATATAAACAAACTAGTGTTACAATTTGCACTTTGGTTTGTGGTACAAGGTATCGGAACACGATACGATGGGTAGGCTTTATCTGATTGCTTGTAAGGATCATTGTAAACACATAGGATTGTTTGCTAGAGTAATCAATGTATTTATAATAACTTAATAATCCTTGATCTGAGAAACTAAATTATTTTAATAAGAAAACAACATCACCATTCTAATCATGTCATAAATTGGTAAACAACATCACCATTCTAATCATGTCAAATAACTTGGTTCAAACTTTAACCTATTAAACAATACTTTTTAAGGCTTGAAAACCCAATTAATCCTACAAAGAAGATGTTGGATACTAAATCAGAATACATCAAAAGAGCCTATTAATCAAATTAGTTCTTAATGTTGTTTTATATTTTGGGTTGCTTGATTTGCGATCCGGACAGAGAATGTGACGCAAATTGGAATGCAACTAGATTGTGGCTCGAACAGGGTAGAGTGAACTATGTAAAATTGAAATAAAAACAAAAATTGATATGTATAAAATCATGCTGGTGAATCTAAATTTATGAAAATTGTAAACCTGATGCACGGGAAACGCATTTTGCATAATTTGATTTGAACTATGGTTTGATACTACCTTGTCTATCCAATTTAAGATGGACTGAAGTCTTAAAGTTACAGGGGCGAGGGCAATCTGGTGGTGGTGCAGTTACTTATGGGGGAGGTCCATCTGGAGCTGCCCCTGCTCGTCCTGTTGGTTATGATGCCCCTGCTTGGGGAGGCCCTGCTTATGATGCTTCAAGGAATTCTACCTATGATAATTCCAGAGTTGCTGCACGCTATGATAACCCTCGGGGTGGCAGCTTTGAGCCTCCCAGAGGTGCTGCTGCTGGTTATGAGGTTCCTAAAGGAGGTCCTGGCTATGATGCTGCTAATAAGGGAACTGGGGGAGCACAAGTACCTGCAGCTGCTGGAAATGTTGCCGCTTCTTATGGAGCAACACAGACTGCTTCACCTTATGGATCGGCCCAGGCAACATCGCCCTACGGATCAGCCCAGGCAGCATCGCCCTATGGATCGGCGCAGGCACCAAACCCTTACGGGTCGGCGCAGGCACCAAACCCTTACGGGTCGGCGCAGGCACCAAACACCTACGGATCATCAGCGCAGGCACCAAACACCTACGGATCATCGGCGCAGGCACCAAACCCCTACGGATCATCAGCGCAGGCACCACATCCGTACGGATCTGCCCAGGCACCAAACACCTACGGATCATCAGCGCAGGCACCAAACACCTACGGATCATCTGCCCAGGCACCAAACCCCTACGGATCTGCCCAGGCACAAAACTCCTACGGATCATCAGCTCAGGCACAAAACTCCTACGGATCTGCTCAGGTGCCACCTGTCGGGGGGACTAGTTTTGATGCACCGCCTCATGGTGGTGGTGGTGGTGGTGGTAACACACGTGGGTAAGTAGGCTTGAACCCCTAGATAGGAAGCAGTTTCTGTAGAACCGCTGATGATCTCTTCGTGATAGTCTCCCCCTGTTCATGTATCCTCCTGTGGAGCCTAGCTACTTGTGGACCAGTCTAAAATTACAATTACCGTGGTTTGGATTTCTTTGTGGGCATGAACAGGAAATCAGATGGTGGTCATTAATCTTCAATTTAGATGCCTTTTTTTATGTAGGGGGTACCAATTTGATGTACTTGTCAGATTTTGAACGCTTTCTATTCAGAGTTTCTCAATCTTCTATCAGTGTTCTGAACATGGAAATTTCGACCATACAAATCTTGTAGTTGTATGCGTCCAAATGTTGGCCCTGGTTGGAAATGGCATCTGGAAATGTTTGCGCTGTGCTTTCTTTTTCTTGTCCGTGACCGTGAATATGTGGGCATCCGCAAGGATGCTGATTTGCAAATGTGTGATGGATGTGTTTGTTTGTGGGATAGCAATCTATTGTTTTGATTTCTTACAGTGTGTGCCTGCTCTTGATAGTCTTTGGGAACATGAACGCACAGAACTCCCTAAAATCCCTTATTTGCCAACTGTTACTGATTAAAATGGAGTCTGTCAGGCATTATTATTATTATTCATCTGAAGCTTTTCTAGGGAAATATCCTTTCGTTTGGCATGATCTTAGTGTCTTTTCCAGGGAAATATCCTGAAAACCTCATCTCATGTAAGAGGTCTATGAGCTGAATCTAGCAAATTTAATGAGATGCAAGCATGTGTTGGCTTGAACGGCAAAGAGTCTTCAATGTAGACTGTAGATTCTTCTTTACTTGCTTTTATTAGACATGCTGCCAAATCTCTTATCATCTTCGCTTCAAGAAACCTCTAACAAGCTTGGCATAAATTATTTCTGTTGGATGGGGAATCCACGCCGAGATCCAACGAGTTCAACTCGAGTCTGCAACTTATCTGATAACAAGAGAAGTGAATCTTTGGCCTCGGCCTCGAGCATGAGAAATTTCCGTCCATCACAAAATCACTGTAAGATGGGAGTCTGCTATTAATCTGTTTAAACTTGTCCACAGTGTTTGATGCTTCTTGGGGGCGTCTTTGGCAACCATGAAGTCACCGGATGATTTGCCGAGCAGATGGATCATATCGTTGCTCCGCACCGATATGGACTGAAGAATGGCAAAGGGGAAAGGACATATCACTCGTCGATATTTGATCCAACAAAAAAAACTACGCCGCAGCCAGAAGAATAAAATATAAAGATTGACCGGTACAACCTCCATCTTAATACAAAGCTCACAGTCATTATTTTTCCTTTCCTTCCATTTCTTTCTTTTTGTCCGAGAGCGGGGGAGGCGGAGGGGTATGGGAAATGTGCAATCATTTAGAAAATACATGTCTGAACATCGTTGGTCTATTTCTTGTACAAAAATATCAAGGAAAATCATACAAATGTTCTATCTAGTTAGCACGAACACATTGATTGTAGAGTCATGTCGTGTTAGACACATGTCAGACACTTATATCAAATACACGTATCAAACATGATACTTCTATTTTTAGCCTTTTGGAATTTTATTTACTATTGTTGTATTCTTGTTATATTGTCATCACATCTGCGTGTATGTGTCCATGCTTGGGAAGATGAGAAATGACGATCATCTCGATAACCCCATGGAACTTCCAAGTTCGTTGTGACATTGAACAAAGCAAACGACGATTTGCTACAAAACCAGCAACATAAGTAATAATATGAAAGCAGCGCAAAACAAAAAAAAATTACGCACCCGACACCAAAGATTTATACTGGTTCCACCCAATTCTTGGTATACATTTAGTTGGAGAGATCACTAATACTTCAATATCTTTACATTCATGCCTCATCCCAGCAACCTCGGCCTCAACCGCTGTCAGGCGTGCATCAGTGATGCCAGACCTACCACACTGACGTGCACCACTAGGTGCACCTCTCTCTATCTGGGTTTGTGCATGTGGTGCACGAGGTCGGAAAGCAAAATCAGGAGAGGGTGACCTATGTGGGATCTCAACAGAAGAGGAAGCAGGAATGGATGTGAGATCTGGTGTTGAAGTAGGAATAGGAATATTAGCGAGTAGAGACGTCATGGCGACAGACGTGATGACAGATACCACGACGCTCTTAGTGTAAATGGTAGCGATGGGGATAGAAGTGCTGCCAAAAGGAGGTGTGGAAACAACAGGTGTTGACTCGGATGTGATATGAGTGATGGTAATGGGGTCCACAGATGCAGATGCAGCAGAGGTAGGAACTAGGGGTGTGTGGGTCCGGGTACCCTGTTTTTTTATGTTACCCGGACCCTACCCGGTAAGGGATCGGTTCCTAAAATTTGGACCTGGAACCTACCCAGCTGAAACCTATACCCGGAACCTACCCGGACCCAATGGTTCTGGGTAGGTTCCGGGTACCTTGTAAAAAAAACTCTAATTTGTGATGCATTACGAATAATGATTTCAAAATGATCCGTGCATGACAATTACCTCAACTACACATGAATAAAAATCAATTAGGAAGTAAAAATATTGTCTATAGTCTCTTTCTTCAGTGAGAAATGTCCATTGAGAAATGTATTGGGTCCGGGTAGGTTCCGGGTACCTTGTAAAAAAAACTCTAATTTGTGATGCATTACGAATAATGATTTCAAAATGATCCGTGCATGACAATTACCTCAACTACACATGAATAAAAATCAATTAGGAAGTAAAAATATTGTCTATAGTCTCTTTCTTCAGTGAGAAATGTCCATTGAGAAATGTATACTGACCCGTCATTCCTACTAGATAAAGCTACACATATGGAAGCAAATAATGTTTACGTCTGCTGGCTGCTGCTCTTTTGAACGCTCAAAAAACTCGCTGGCTATATCATGACCTTGGAAAGATGCAAGTACATGCCTTATATCCGCAGGTCTGTGAATAACCACATCTGTCACAGAAGTTCAAAATAGACAAGGGTTAAAACTTGCTGCTCGTGCTTAACACAAGTCATTGTAGACAGAGAACGCTATTGCAGAATGAATCACATTCAAGAAATGGAATAAGGTCCAATAGTGCACTATCATCATTTTACAAGCTCTCGCCGCTGCTTGTCCAATCCTACAAGCAAAGAATAATCCATGACATTAATTGGCTGCAAAAAAAAAATAAGTTTGAACATCAAATGCCATAAACCTTTTCGGGAAACAATGGATATTTTACAACTCTCACTCACTCACTCACTCATATATGGTGGATGAGATTAGAGGAAGACTGCTCAAAGCATTTGGGATCGGATCAGTTCAAAATGAGTGATGCAGCCTCCTGCTGCGGTTGTTTTTGTCCTGGACCTGTCCAGGCTCAATCAAACCCAAATGCACACGAGAATAAAAAAGCCAATGGCCTGTCTGACATCTCTGAGAGGGTGCAACATTCAAACAAGATAAATGAGGATTTGATAATAGTTCCAAGAGGAAATGAAAGATGATGAAGCAAGCAAACAAAATAAGTGGGACAATCATGCAATGCACTTCTAGTTTTCTTGGCTTCCATGTCCCAGCATTGATTCAGTTTTGGATGGATCCATGCATATCAGTCTATTTATCAGAAACCATCGCCTCTAACATATTCCCATTGAGTTTCATGCTTTGTACCTTGTGCATTGTCGTTGTGATCCAGAATCAGATCCCATTTCCAGGCAAATGCAACAACGTCAGCAACATTCACCAGAGCTATTTTTTATCATTCCAAATTGCCCGCTGAAAAAGAAACTTGATGGAATTAGATTAGTGCATGAATGATTCAGACATTGAAGGAGCAAACCTGATATATTCCCAAGATTTTTGCAAGATATGTTTGGCTTCCAGAGCCTATGGAGTAGGAAATAATAAATATGCCGAAAATAATCTGAGGCAGACTTCAGAAAGGAGCCAATCTCAGTCTTCTTGAATAGTTTTATGATGAATCTGTCATCATCGAGTGTCTTTGCAAAGAAAGCTTTGCTCTTGCCACCTTGAGCATCCCACCTCCTGGAACGACTTAGAGATGAAATGTAGGCCAGGTCAGACAGACAACACATCCTCCTAAGAGGATAAAACTGTTTCGCATGAACAAGTAAAGCTTACCCAACAAAGAAAAATAAAGCATACTTCAAATTTCAATCAAGAAATCCAATATATATTCTTCATGACTAGTCTCTCAACTAGATTTCATTCCATAATAAACTATGCCCAAGGATTTAAACATAAGGTCTTAATCAAGAAAGATAGAAAGAAAGTATCAATAATAAGAAATCTTCAAGTCAAAACAGACAAAAAATAACAAAATTATATAAAGGCACATGAATTGAGTGCGTCCACTTGCATACTAATCCGCCGTAATATCTGCTGTGACGCCGTTAAGCTCTACAAAAATAAAATGTAAATAGAGTGAGATTCCATAACATCACAATAAGTATCATACCGGCATTAGATTCCAACAAATTAAAACACACATAAACAAAGACTTACATTCCTCATACTTTTCTGCATCTTCCTTATATTGCTCAATAGTGATTGGATTTGAAGATGATCGCAACCAATCTTGAGCACAAATCAAAGCTTCTACAAATTTAGGCGTTAGTGAGCTGTGAAATTGAACAAGTACCCGATCGAATGTGCTGAAAGTTGACTCTGAGGCTACCGTGGATACTGGGATAGCTAGGATGTCCTTTGCCATTAAATTGAGAACCTTATAAGTCAAACTTGAATCATTCCACCACTTTAATAAATCAAAAGTTTCATTATCTGGTTCGTGATGACTGCTAAGATACCTCTCCAATTCAGGCTTCGAATCACCATCCATGTCATCCTTGTCATCATTGTACCAATGTTTAACAAGTGTAACCGGATCCACAAAAGCAAATATGCCATCAATACATGAACAGATGCTTGAGTGTTGGACTCATCTAATGCACTAGAAGACTGATTAACTATAGAAGAATAAGTTGTCTCATAGAATGCAAAAAGACATTCCAAGACAATCATTACATTACGAACCATCTCTTCTTCATTATTAGAATCAACATAAATCCTTCGACAACAATACTTCAAAAATTTCAACTTATATCGAGGATCTAATACTGCAGCTATCAACACGATCATGTTTGTTCTCTCTAAACTCCCATAATACTTGTCAAATTTCCCTCTCATTTTTCGAGCCATTTCCCGAAGATTTGAATTAGAATGACTTTCAAACTCAGTCAATGCGGAAAACATGCTAATAACTTCATGAAAGTAATGGTTAGATGTCACATAAAAACTCCCTGACATCCTTATAGTAGCCTCATAGAATTTTTTCAAAAACAAAGACAACATGGATGCATTATCCCAATCCTGACTAGTCGGGACTCCACAATCAAGCTCATTGACAAAAGCAACATCATCATCTTCAAGCCTTACAAAGGCTTGTCTGAACTTAAGAGAAGTTTCTAACATAAGATATGTAGAATTCCACCTCGTACTGATATCAAGACAAACAGAGCCCTGATGAGTTATGCCCTCTTCAATTATACAACACTAAAATTTTTGAGCTCTAGTTGAAGAACTCCTAACATATTTAACTGCAGTTTGAATTCGACTAATAGATTCACGGATCTCATTCAACCCATCTTTCATAATTAAATTGAGAATATGAGCTGCACACCTCATATGAAAAAATTCACCACCCAAAACAAGAACACAGCTTGTCCTTCAAATAAGCCACATCCACATCATTAGAGCTCGCATTATCAACTATAATTAAGGAGATATGATCTCTAATGCCCCATTTAATAATGCATTTTTCCACCATCTTACCAATATCCTTACCTTTATGGCTAGGCATAACAACAAAATTTAGCAATCTCTTATGCAAGCTCCAATTTTCATCAATAAAATGAGCCGTAAGACATAAGTAGCTCAAATTTTGTATAGAGGTCCAAATATCCGTACTGAGAGCAATCCTAAGATTTTAGAGATGAAAACTTACCTCTTAGGCTAGTTCTCTCACAAATATAGAGTTTCATGCAATCCCTAGCAACTGTGTATCTTGAAACATGCTTAAATAAAGGCTGAAATGCAGACACAAAACTCCGGAAACCTTCATACTCAACAACTGAAAATGGTTGCTCATCAATAATAACCATCCTAGCCAACACATGCCTACAATATTCTACATTAAATTTCCATGTGGTGTGCATATGCTCATTATCTCTATTACTCCAGATTTAGAAAATAATCCAAGCAATTTTTGCTTCTTGTCAAGATTTTGAGGATACCTTTTACAACTTCTCAAATGCTTCAACATGGATGACGTACCATTACTAGCATTATAAACCAAACTTTGTTTGCAATAACTGCAAATAGAAATATCATTACTGGTTTTCTCATCTTTTGCTTTAGTAAAATGCTCCCAAGCCTCAGATTTGGACTTCTTAGAGCGCTGTTTGGTTGATGGTTGTGCACAATCTGCGGATGCCGTACCCTCAGCCATCTACAAATAAAACATCAAATTATGATGATATACTAATATGCATTTCATTTTAACAAGATTACTTACAATATTAAGGATCATCGCGTCTTAAACTCTTTTAACTGACAATAATTTGTAACGAGTTCCTTTAACTAGCATGAAATTTTTTGAAGAGAGGCACAACTTTGTATTACTGCTGTTGGGGAAACAAACATATCAATACTTGCGTATATACAATTGAGTCCACATATATAAAATATTGACACCTGCAAATTAAAGAGAGAAAACAATAGAGATGCCTACAAATTAAAGAGAAAGAAAACAATAGAGTGGCTTTTGACGGATTAAGGGTTGTTAAAAAATTGAACTTTCCCATGAGGGGATTAAGTGAATTAGTATTTAGTAATAGTAAAAAAACCCAGATGACAAAATTTCAACCTTGCAACATGTCACGCCCCGCTTCCCAAAAATATGGAGGCGAAGCGTGAGAAGGTCCGCTCAGACTTGAAGCTGCAAAGCTGCAAGTCTGATAAGCGTCAATCAAATTTAAAACTGCAGGTCCTTGCAACGCGAACGAAACAAAGATAATAATAATGAAATGAGACAAAAGAAGTATCTCAGAATATCCATAAAATAAGTTTCAACATCACAGAAAAAGCCACCAGGCTAAAAAGAAAAAAAGTCTAAAGGCCCAAACATGGCCAACAAAAGTACAAAGTACAAAGTATAGGTGCCACGCACCGACAACTAACAGCTGGCCTAAAACAAAAGGAAGCTCAGTAAAGACTCAAGGAATGGTCACCGGTGTCCACAAAACTCCTCCTGGGTAGACATGGACTCAGGCTCAGCGTCAGCAAAACACCACGTACTCAGCAACGGTCTCTGGCTCAGGGTCTAACATGTGACACCCAAAAGAGCAAGGGGCACATGTCAGCAAGTCTACAAGAGACTTGTGCAAGGAAACTGAAAGTAGATAAAGCAACCTAGCAGTTCTAGCATGAATGCAATGACATGGCAGTTAAAGTATGAGTGCAACAAGTAATGTAATGTAAAGTAAAGTAAAGTACGAGCATGGCATTTAAACATGGCATGGATGACAAGGTATACAAGTAACACTCACTAGTACAAGACAAGTAAAGTAAGCACCTCGTGCACAGAGATTCCGCCTTTTGGCTAGAGTGGCTGATCGGGCCAACTCCTAAGCTCAAGTGATCGTTTATCCCTACCCCTCCACGTGTATCGAGCCAGGGCCTTACCCCCGAACGGGAATGCTCGCTTCTGGATCACGAGCCAGGAAGTGTTTTATCATGATGGCATAAGGGTGCACCTAGCCGGACAAGGAAGTTCAAGTACAAGTATTGTAGCGTGTGCTACGGATGCGACATTCAATGCATGGATGCCATGACATGGCAAGTAGTAAAGCGTACAGGTAAGAAAGTAAACATGACAGTTTGGTATGCATGATCAACAAGTTTAAAGAGTTGCATCTAGCTTCGTTGTCAAGCTAGATCAATTTAGATGACGGATCTAGTTTCGTTGTCAAACTAGATCAAGTAGGCGTCTAGCCAGCTATCATTTCACTGACTAGTCTCTTTTACGCTAAAAATAAGGAAGTGGCCAAAAAACATGACCCTACACAAGAGTTAGCAAGTTTCACTTGCCTGCAAGTACAACGTCTGAGCACACCGTCCAACGAGTCCAAAGTCACAATTATCCTACGTGCACAAGTCCACCGGCCTAAAGTCCATATTATTAATCTTGATTAGTGAATTCTAAAACATTTAAAACACTTTAAAAATATCAATTTTAGTCTTGATTAGCAGGCAATGGGTTGGGGGTCCTAAGGGTGCAAAGCGTTACCTCAAAACGACGCGAAAGCTACACTGGCGTCGGGTAGCGACGCCAGGGGTTGGAATAAAAGAACGCGCTCCAAGTCCTGATTCCAATATAGATTCCTCGCTGGAAAGTTCAGAGCAGTAACCGGAGCAACGAATCCAGATTCCAAAGCTAGCACGGGCGACGACGGCTACGACGTGTCGCAACGTCGTACGCGGTAAATCGTCGGAGAGAAAGCACCTAGGTGGGGCCCACAGTAGTCCTAGGGAGCAATAGGGGACCCACAATACCTCTGGAGAACTTGGGGGGCCCACGGTGGCAAGCGGTGCGACAGGTGCGGGGTTGCAACGTTTGGCTCTCGGTCAGACAGCCTCGGTGCGGGGAGATCCGTCGGTCGGGCACTAGGGGAGCGGGGTTGCATTGCTTGGGGTGTGCAGCGGAGCGAGGGTGTGCTTGGTGCGGGGGCTTGCTTCGGTCAGAGCGGGAGACAATGTAATGCCCTACAAGCTACTGCACAAGTACTAGAGGGGGGGGGGGGGGTGAATAGTACTTTAAAAATAACAAGGAGTATAATTCCTAATTATAGTGCAAACAACTACCAAAACAATTTGCGGAAGCTTAAATTGAATGACAACAACAAAATTAACAATGCTAACAAAAGATGTTACAGGATTCGGATCCACCCAAGTCTCTCCGACTTGTTCCCGGTGATCCTACGTCCCAACCACCCGGATCCCCTCCGGATACTTAGGTTAGAAACCCTAACCCAAGATTTCCACTATGATATCTTGTGAAAAACCTTCACAAGATCAAATCATACATTCAATGGCAATAGTGAATCCCACAACCCGGGATCACAACCTTCTCTCACAACCGAGAGAATCAATAAGCAATATAAACAAGTTTATAATGAAATAAACAATCTTACCACAAAATCCTATACCTTGAGTTTTCTTACCAAATAGGTGCAAGGAGTGATTTGTGGAAGATGAAGTCACCAAGACCTAGCACCAGAGAAATGACCAGCAATGGGTGCCTAGGAGTGATTTGGAGACTTGAATCAAGCTAGAGCTTGAAGGGCTCACCAAGAACAAACTTCTCTCAAGATGGATTCTAGATCTAGAAAGTGAGAGAATGGATTTCTTGTGAGGAAGAGAGCTTTGGAAATGAGTAAGAATGGCTATCTCTTTCAATCTCAATGAATCTCTTAATGGCAGCTCTAACCTAGAGAGAAATGACCATGGTTCGTATTTATAGGGTCCCATAAAAACAAGTTAGGTCAAATCCCAACGGTTAGAAATCTGAAGCAACTAGTCGGTCAAAGAACAACCAATGACCGACTAGTTCATCAACTAGTCGGTCAGTCAAACAACATGGACCGACTAAGTGAAGAACTGAGAAGTGATAGAATTTCAGACCTAGAAATCTAGTCGGTCCAAGAAGACTTTCTGACCGACTAGTTTCACAACTAGTCGGTCAGTAAGTGAACTTCGACCGATTAAGAGGCAAAAACAAATAGGCTGAATACAAATTGATTTAGTCGGTCCAAGAACAAATGTTGACCGACTAGATTATCAACTAGTCGGTCACCAAACGTTCTTAGACCGACTAACGATAAACAGTAGCTTAGGAGAAATTTGGCATGTACAGTAAATCACAACTAGTCGGTCAAAGAAACATCACTGACCGACTAGTTCACAAACTAGTCGGTCGGTGAGTCAACGTAGACTGACTAACTGTAAACAGTACTGAACAAGAAAAGATTAACTCAAACTAGTCGGTCCAAGAAGCTTTGCTGACCAACTAGATCACCATCTAGTCGGTCAGTACTTCTTCTTGTACCAACTAACATGCACAAACAAGTCCGAATCGAAGCGCGATGCTTCGAGGAAGTTAGAATGGACTTGTACTAAGATCCTAGAGCTACGATATGAGCGTTATGAAGATAGAATCGTAAGATATACTCAAGGCTTAACATTCTATAGATCGAAGCTAAAAGACTATAAATAAAACCTTAATGAACGGTCTTCGAGAGCTTCGATCAATTCTTCATGACTTCCAAAACGGTCCAAAGGCTTCAACAAAGCTTTAGGCAATGAATACGAGCTTTGAGAAGTCTTGAGATGTCGCTTTGATTGTTCTCGTGAAATTGGCGACGATCTCCAATACTGCGCTCACAAATTGTTAGTTCATGAATTATTTATGTTTGCTCATCATCCAAAACCAAATCCGGGGAGTCCAATATTCAACATTCTCCCCCTTTTTGGTGATGACAAACCAACATAAATAATAATAAAAAATAATGATTCAAATGTAAAATACTTACTCCCCCTGCATTGATGACATGTTAATTCCAAAATGAATATATATAAATTGCATCAATGAGACGAGTAAGATATATAACGAGAATCGATTTTTGAAATATCGGATTTTGAAAATCCTTATATATATCTTAACTCCCCCTGAATCTAACACATTAAATTAGATTCTTGGAAATTGAGTTAAATTTTTATTTGCCCTATTTATTATCATTATCTCTCCCCCTTTGGCATTATCCCAAAAAATGGGGGGCATACAACGACAACAACTAGGAAAAAGGAAAATCCAACATCGGGAGTCGTAGATATTGACGATGGACCTAATTGACACCAAGGGAAACGTGAAGAAATCAAATCAAGGTGTGCCAAATTGTCCATTATCAAAAAAATGAAAACTAAATCCATCAAAAATACCAAATATTAATTCATTTAGTGAATAAAGAAACATACTCTCCAATATTCAATATTTTTGGTTAAATTTGTGCAAGGAAAACAATTCTATACAATCATAGAAATATAATCTATTTAACCAAGTTTTTAAGCGACGAGCGATGATTTCACATATCATAGGCATTGAATGAATATTAAATGTCCACGACGAAGTAAAACAAAAAGAGCATCGATGTATATATATATATGAATACCATGAGTACATCCAAAAATCACATCGATTACATCATATCAAGTGCAACATCTATATCAACATCAAAAAGGTACAACATAATCATCGGGTCATCATCATCATACATCCAACAAAAAGTACATCACATACAACGACATCCAACATATCAAAACACATCAAAACAACACCCAAACCCCATCCCATCCTAACCTAAAACACTCTCAACAAGATGCATCATCCAAAGATCACAGGAGAGGCCTCGAAACAGACGATCACGAGGAAATGGCAGGATCAGCAGTCTCCATGGGTCCAGTCGAAGGAGTGGACTCAGGCTCTGCTGGGAGGAGAGGCGTGTCAACAGACGGGATCGTCGGGGCAGGAGTGGAAACAGCGACGAGTGGCTCAACGGCTGGGGTATCAACAGGAACATCAGCAGGCAGATCAGGAGCAGGGTCGTCAGCAGGAGCAACAGCAGCATCAGAAGTCTGATCCACTGGTGCAGAAGTCTCTGGAGCACCGGAAGAGGTGCCAGCTCCAGGAGCAGATGTGGTAGCAGCAGCAGCAGTGGCCTCAGCGCCACGAGCAAGGGAGGAGACAAGCTCATCGATATCCTCATCATCCATCTCCTCATCCTCAGAAACAGGAGGAGGAAGCTGGACGCCCATCAAACTAGCCATACGGCAAACTACCTCCTCGGTACGAGCCAACCGAGACTCGTGCCGACGAAGTAACCGGACAACATCATCAAGTGTGGTGGGAGGACGAGAAGCAGCAGCTGTAGAAGTAGTGCCCTGAGACGCAGAAGGAGTCGTCCGCTGCACGTGACGGAGTGCCTCAAGAGATTTCTTTACGGCCGTCGCGTTCATTGGAGGACCAAGAGGACGCTCATCGTCAGGAGGCAGAGGGACACGGAAATGACGGAAAACCAAGGTCAACAGACATGGATATGGGATGTGTGCAGATTTAGTGGTCTTGCGAATACACTCAAAAGAGTCCATCTTATCGAGTATAATGCGAGCCCAATTAATCTCGCTACCCATGAACAGAGCGTATATCAATTTCAGAAATGGCTGAGACGGAAGTGAAGAAGATCCATACTTGGGAAGAAGGCAGGATTTCAAGATCAGGTTAATCACCCAAGCATTCGGATTGAATGATTTGGAAGGGACGCCAATGAATGCGGGGGGATAACCTGGAAGATTTCAGCAAGGGTCGGCTGATCGAGGGAGGAGATATCGTCTACAGAGATGTCAGACGGGAGGAGGCCACACGATGAGCAACCTATCAACTCCCCCAAGATCTCTGCCGTGAGGACTATAGGAGTCCCCAAAACAGAAGTCTCGATGGAGTGAGTCTCACCGTACTGACCTCGGACACGATTGGCATAGAATAATTTGACCAGGCGAGGATAGGGTCTAGGGTTCGTCTTAGGGTCAAATCTAAGGTAGTCCAATAGGCCACTATAGGATAGCAGATCAGCAAGGCCAAGAAAATCAGAAAACTGAACGTAATGCTCCAACAGCAGTGGGCAGTGCTCTATACGGTTGTAAGCCGCTAGACACTGAAGGTCGTCGCGACACAACGATATATCAACACCGCCGACTGACATCGGACCTTTACCTTTAGCCTTACGGGTCTTAGGAGGAGGTGGAGGAGGGGGTGGAGTAGGTGCCTTCTCGGGATGCTCAGGAGTGTATTCTTCCTCGGAATCATCCTCGGAATCACTATCTGAACGCTCACCGGGAGGGGTAGGAGCACAGAACTTTTTGGGTTTGGGTTTGGGCTTGGAAGATTGGCCGGTAGGTTTGGGCTTGGATGTCCTCTTCCTCTTCAACGGAGTTGAAGACGAAGAGGGGGGTCGAGTGGTCTTGGCCCTACGCTTAGGAGGGGTCGAAGCGGTCGTGGCCTCTATGGTCATGGGGGATGCCCCAGAAGAGGTAATCGGGATTCTCGTTCGTGCCATGATCGCGGCACAACGAGTTCAATCAAGCGACGTGAGAAGATCAAGCAATCCTAAGCTTAAACCCTAGAACCTAAAACAACCTAAGCTCAAAGCCCTAAGAGTAATATCGAAACCCTAGAGGAAGATTCAAGCCCTAGGAGAAACCCTAGAAATGAAAAACGAGATCTAGGAAAGAGGGAGATACCTAGGGGAGTGGTCGACGGCGACTGGCGGCGGAGTTGGCCGGAAAAGTGGCCGGAGAACGACGGAAGTCGAAAGGGCACGAGCGGGTTTTGAGGGTTTTTCGAGCAGGAGAGCAAAAACAACCGACTAGAATGCAAAACGATCGGATAGATTTGGTATAAGTCGGTCGGGAATGCGAAAAGACGCGATTGCCCTAGAGCACTTAGTCGGTCACAGTTCAAGCACTGACCGACTAGATTACGATCTAGTCGGTCGGTCAATGAGCTTAAACCGACTAAGTCGAAACAGAGGCAAACAGAAAATTCTAGGGCAAGAGTTAGTCGGTCACAGTAGAATCACTGACCGACTAGTTTTCAATCTAGTCGGTCGGTAAAAGAACTGTGACCGACTAAAAGAAGTCAATGACAAGGGAAAGTTCACAGATTGAACTAGTCGGTCTGAGTTCACTAGCTGACCGACTAGATGTGAAACTAGTCGGTTGGCTGATGAACTGAAACCGACTAGAAGAGTCCAAAAGTTGATAAATGAGTTCTCTCCATAAAACACTTGGACGAAACATCTTAACCCTCTCATAAGTCATCTAAACTACCCCATAAAACATCGAAATCTCAAATACGACATTCAAATAAGAATTCGAGCAAAAATTCAAACATATCACATAAAATCCTCAAAAATTCAATAAGTCTAGCATGAACGAAATATTGCGAAATATAATAGCATGCAAGATAATTGAATGAAACATGAATCCTATATCTCGGATTCACCCATAATCCCCAATTCTCGACGCAACCGCACAAAAGAGTCCTCCTTTAGGGGTTTCGTGAAAATATCGGCGAGTTGCTTTTGGGTTTCAACGTACACTAATATGATGTCCTTTTTAGCAACATGATCATCTAAAAAATGGTGTCGGACATCTATGTGTTTAGATCGGGAATGGTGCACCGGATTCTTTGAAAGACAAATAGCACTTTGGTTATCCACCATGATAGGGCTAGTATCACAATGAATACCAAAATCCTTCAGTGTGTGTCTCATCCAAAGAACCTGGGAACAAGCGGCACCGGCGGCAATGTATTCCACCTCGGTGGTTGAAAGTGATACCGAATTTTGCTTCTTGGAAAACCAAGAGACAAGGGAATTTCCTAGAAAATGGCAAGTGCCACTAGTACTCTTCCTGTCGGATTTGCATCCCGCATAATCAGCGTCACTATATGAGACTAACTCATATGTGCTAGACTTCGGATAAAGTAATCCAAAATCTAAAGTGTAACTTAGATAGCGAAAAATACGTTTAACCGCTACTAAGTGAGAATCCTTAGGCTGAGACTGATAACGAGCACAAATACAAACGGCAAACATAATATCGGGCCTACTTGCGGTAAGAAAAAGTAAACTACCTATCATACCTCGATATAGACGAATATCTACATCTTTTCCGCCCGTATCTTTATCAAGATGCGTTGTTGTGCTCATAGGAGTCTTTTTCCCGGAGGCATTCTCCATTCCAAATCGCTTTAGCAACTCCACCGTGTATTTCGTTTGGTGGATGAAGATTGCATCGTTCAATTGGCGAATTTGGAGACCTAAGAAATATTTGAGTTCGCCCATGTGGCTCATCTCAAATTGTTCCTTCATAACATTAGAAAACTCTTCGCAAAGAGTGAAGTTAGTAGCACCGAAAATGATATCATCAACATAAAGTTGAACTAATAAAATATCATTATTCGCATGCTTAACAAAAAGTGTAGAATCGGCTTCGCCCATTTTAAAATTCAAATCCAAAAGAAAATTCTTTAGGCGATCATACCAAGCTCGAGGAGCTTGTCTCAAACCATAAAGAGCTTTCTTTAGTTTAAAAACATGATTTGGAAATTTTTCATTTATGAAGCCCGGAGGTTGAGAAACGTAAACTTCCTCAACGACATCTCCGTTTAGAAATGCACTTTTAACATCCATTTGAAATAATTTAAAATTTTTATGGCATGCAAAAGACAATAATAGTCTAATTGATTCTAATCTAGCTACCGGAGCGAAGGATTCTTCGAAATCGATACCTTCCTCTTGTCGATAGCCTTGAGCTACTAACCGAGCTTTGTTCCGAACGACGACTTGGTTTTCGTCGGTTTTGTTCTTGAAGATCCACTTTGTCCCTATGACGGTGTGGTTCTTCGATGGCAAAGGAACAAGCTCCCATACCTCATTCCTCTCGAATTGAATGATTTCCTCCTCCATGGCAAGGATCCAGGCACTATCTTCGCATGCTTCATTAACATTCTTTGGCTCTATCGATGAGGCAAAGGCACAATTGGCGAAGTGGTGGACTTGCGATCTCGTCTTGACTCTATCTTGAATATTGCCAATGACTTGCTTATGGGGATGGACACGAACGGTATGAAGCCGCTTGGGAATACCTTGATCACTAGGCACATTCTCAACAACTTCATTAGTCGGGTTAGTATCATAGAATCAATTGAATCAATAGACTTAGAATTTTCAAACGAATCACATAAAACATCCATAGAGTCATCATCATTTGAAATTCTAGGAGTAATAAAATTCTCATTAAAAGAGACATGAAGTGATTCCTCGATCGTAGAGGATCTTTTGTTGTATATCCGGTAGGCTTTGCTACGTGAGGAATACCCAACAAATATCCCCTCATCCGATCTCGGATCAAACTTGTCCAAATTATCATATGTGTTTTTAATAAAACATTTTGCGCCGAAAACACGAAAATGTTTAACTTGAGGCAATCTACCAAACAACAATTCATAACAAGTTTGTTTGGTGCCGGGCCTCAAAAGTATTCTATTAAACACATAACAAGCGGTGTGTACCGCTTCCGCCCAAAATTGATAACCAAGTTGACTATCTTCGAGCATAGTGCGAGCACACTCCACAAGCGTTCTATTCTTCCTCTCAACAACACCATTTTGAGGAGGTGCGCGAGGGAAAGAAAACGTGTGAGTAATTCCAAGATCATCACAAAAATTTGAGAAAGACTCATTCTCAAATTCACCCCCATGATCACTACGAATAGTGACAATGGTGGTTCCGATGAGATTTTGTACTTTCTTCACAAATATTGTGAAGTTTTCAAAAGCTTCATTTTTATTACATAAGAAAAATACCCATGTAAATCTAGAATAATCATCGACGATGACAAGTCCATATCTTGCATTTCCTAAGGAAGCAACTCTCGTTGGCCCAAATAAATCTAGATGTAATAGCTCTAGTGGCCGTTTAGTAGAAATGCTTTTCTTAGGTTTAAATGAAGATTTAGGAAGCTTGCCACGTTGACAAGAATCACAAAAACTTTTCTTTTCAAAAACGAGCTTCGGAAAACCTTTAATGGAATTTAATTTTGAAAGCTTATAAAGTGTTCCAAAGTTCACATGTCCAAAGCGTCGATGCCATAAGTGTTGTTCACTTGTGTTGGCAACGAGACATTGTTCATATGACTTAGGAAGATCCAAAATATAAATATCTTTATGACGTGTGCCAGAAAATAATAAATCATTATTATCATTTGAAATATGACACAATCCTTTCGCAAAGCTAACTTTGTAACCTTTGTCACAAAGTTGGCTTATTGAAATAAGATTATGATTTAAACCATTAACTAGATAAACATCACTAATTAAGGGTTTAGACGGGTTACCCACTTTACCAACACCGACGATGGTTCCGCTCTCGTTGCCTCCAAATACGACGCGGTTTCCATTTGCAATGGGAACTACTCCGGAGAGCAATTGAGCGTGACCCGTCATGTGTTTTGAACACCCGCTATCGAGTATCCAATTCCCTTTGTAGCTAAATTTAAATTTGTTGCTCCTTTTCTTTTTCTTTTCCTTGAGTACCTAAAGATAGAAAATTTCATATCATGGTACCAAAGGTCATTGGGTCCTCAAAGGTTAGACCTTTGGAAGCCAAGTCCAATTGGACTTAGACTTCCCCACATAATTTCTACTATGCACAACATCCGAACAATAAGCATTCATATACACTTGTTTTTCATCCATGCTTGTGTCCTTTGGGCTCCAAATAGTGAAAATCTTGAGATCCCTCATCCTATTGGGTGCATGCATGCGACGTTGATTTCTACGTGATGCATGTTGTGGATAGGCATACGGAACATGATGGAATGGTGCACGACGAGAATTATTCATATGATGAGGTGGGTGAACATATGCATGTGTGAGAACACGTGCGTGAGGGTGTCTCACATGGTGTGCACGTGCCCGAGAATGTGTTGCATAAAAATCATCATATGTGTGAGACGGTGGAGTAGGACGTGTGTTCCTACGTAGCATGGTATTGGTGTACATATAAGCATGCCCCTTCTTTGGAGGTCCACCCAAAGTGGGTTTCTTTCCGAAAGAGGGTGTGGACGAGGTGGAAGCACCATTGGTAGAAGAACTACCAATAGAGTGTTTGCTACCACTCGTAGAGTCATCGGAAGTTGGCCTAACAAAAGTAGTGGCCGATTTGGATGGACATCCCATCGTATACCCCAAGCCAATGTGGTGATTGGCCGGAAGTAAGTCACTTAGGATTTTATCCAAATGGTCCGTACCCTTATTGAATTTATTAATTCGGCCTAATGTGTTCTCATATTTCTCTTTGAGAGAACGCATAGAAGTATCCAAATTGGATACTTGCGATGTGAGCACATAAACACGGGATTTAAGATTCTCATTCTCAATACTCAAAGTCGAGTTTTGAGAAGTCAAATCCGCTATCCTATGTTCTTCCGGATCTTCAATGCTAACATGTTCAAGTTTAGATTTGAGATTAACAATCTCATTTCTTAACTCTTCAACAACGGTGTCGTTGTTGGTGATGATAGTCTTAGGCGAGGTTTGAATGCTAGCTAGGTCATCTTTTACTTTAGTATATCTATTTACTAATTTAGTGTATTTGGACCATAGTTGAGAGTTAGCATTCATAAGATCATCCATAGTTACCTCATCGCCTTCGTTGTCGCTATCATCGGAGGAGGAAGATCCTTGATCATGCTCCTCTCTTGCCATGAAGCACATGTGCGCTTGCTCCACTTTCTCATCGTCCGACTCTCCGCTTGAGGAATCCTCGGAGTCGGTGAATGTTGCTCCGACAAGTCCCTTTTTGTTCCCCTTTTTGTACTTCTTGGACTTGTCGAACTTCGGCGCCTTCCACTTCTCCTTTTGCTTGTTTTGAGGACAATCCGCTTTGATGTGTCCTGGCTTATTGCATTTAAAGCACAAAGGTGGAGAGGCGTTAGTAGAAGTAAATTTAGATTTTTGTTTGAAGTTACCCTTTCGGAAGAAGCGATTGAACTTCTTTGCCATGAGTGCAATGGATTCCATGTCCATTTCTTCTTCCGAGTCCTTATCATCGGTAGAGGTGGATGAAGCCGCCTTGAATGCAATCGCCTTTTTCTTAGGCACGTCTTGGTTCAAATAGGACTTCATCTTTTCTTGTAACTTCACCTTGCTATCTTTGCGTACCTCGTATGACATCAAAGTACCCATCAATTGAACTACGGTATACTTATTCATGTCATTACCTTCCTCGATGGCGAAGGTACGTTTCTCCCAAGAAGAAGGAAGTCCTTCGATAAGCTTCGAACACTTCTCCTTTTGGGTGTAGGTTTTGCCGAGAGCTTCCAACTCGTTCATTATGTCGACGAAGCGAGCATAATACTCCTTCATCTTTTCTCCCTGTTCCATATGAAACAATTCGTAATCTCTATTGACTATCACGAGTTTAGAATCTCTTACCCGACTCGTTCCTTCATGCAAAATAAGGAGCGAATTCCAAATTTGATATGCACTCTTACATGTGCATATCTTATTAAAATCTTCGGGTTCCAATGTACATTGTAAAGCATTCATTGCTTTGGCATTTGCAATCTCCGCGGCGACCTCCGCGGTAGTCCACTTGTCGAAATCTTCTTCGGTAGGCACATTGTACTCCGACATGGTAATTCTCCACAAGGAGGCGCTCCGGAGGAACGTTTCCATCCGGCATTTCCAATATCCATAATTGACGCCGTTGAAGAATGGAGGCCTAGTCGAGGAATGTCCTTCCATGACCGAAGACGCTCCTTCACGGTTCCTGAAGGTGCCATAGTCGGAAGGTGGACGCACGGTCTTGTTGTCGTTGGTAGACATAGCTAAGTATCTGGCTCTGATACCAAATGTAATGCCCTACAAGCTACTGCACAAGTACTAGAGGGGGGGGGGGGGTGAATAGTACTTTAAAAATAACAAGGAGTATAATTCCTAATTATAGTGCAAACAACTACCAAAACAATTTGCGGAAGCTTAAATTGAATGACAACAACAAAATTAACAATGCTAACAAAAGATGTTACAGGGTTCGGATCCACCCAAGTCTCTCCGACTTGTTCCCGATGATCCTACGTCCCAACCACCCGGATCCCCTCCGGATACTTAGGTTAGAAACCCTAACCCAAGATTTCCACTATGATATCTTGTGAAAAACCTTCACAAGATCAAATCATACATGCAATGGCAATAGTGAATCCCACAACCCGGGATCACAACCTTCTCTCACAACCGAGAGAATCAATAAGCAATATAAACAAGTTTATAATGAAATAAACAATCTTACCACAAAATCCTATACCTTGAGTTTTCTTACCAAATAGGTGCAAGGAGTGATTTATGGAAGATGAAGTCACCAAGACCTAGCACCAGAGAAATGACCAGCAATGGGTGCCTAGGAGTGATTTGGAGACTTGAATCAAGCTAGAGCTTGAAGGGCTCACCAAGAACAAACTTCTCTCAAGATGGATTCTAGATATAGAAAGTGAGAGAATGGATTTCTTGTGAGGAAGAGAGCTTTGGAAATGAGTGAGAATGGCTATCTCTTTCAATCTCAATGAATCTCTTAATGGCAGCTCTAACCTAGAGAGAAATGACCATGGTTCGTATTTATAGGGTCCCATAAAAACAAGTTAGGTCAAATCCCAACGGTTAGAAATCTGAAGCAACTAGTCGGTCAAAGAACAACCACTGACCGACTAGTTCATCAACTAGTCGGTCAGTCAAACAACATGGACCGACTAAGTGAAGAACTGAGAAGTGATAGAATTTCAGACCTAGAAATCTAGTCGGTCCAAGAAGACTTTCTGACCGACTAGTTTCACAACTAGTCGGTCAGTAAGTGAACTTCGACCGACTAAGAGGCAAAAACAAATAGGCTGAATACAAATTGATTTAGTCGGTCCAAGAACAAATGTTGACCGACTAGATTATCAACTAGTCGGTCACCAAACGTTCTTAGACCGACTAACGATAAACAGTAGCTTAGGAGAAATTTGGCATGTACAGTAAATCACAACTAGTCGGTCAAAGAAGCATCACTGACCGACTAGTTCACAAACTAGTCGGTCGGTGAGTCAACGTAGACTGACTAACTGTAAACAGTACTGAACAAGAAAAGATTAACTCAAACTAGTCGGTCCAAGAAGCTTTGCTGACCGACTAGATCACCATCTAGTCGGTCAGTACTTCTTCTTGTACCAACTAACATGCACAAACAAGTCCGAATCGAAGCGCGATGCTTCGAGGAAGTTAGAATGGACTTGTACTAAGATCCTAGAGCTACGATATGAGCGTTATGAAGATAGAATCGTAAGATATACTCAAGGCTTAACATTCTATAGATCGAAGCTAAAAGACTATAAATAAAACCTTAATGAACGGTCTTCGAGAGCTTCGATCAATTCTTCATGACTTCCAAAACGGTCCAAAGGCTTCAACGAAGCTTTAGGCAATGAATACGAGCTTTGAGAAGTCTTGAGATGTCGCTTTGATTGTTCTCGTGAAATTGGCGATTATCTCCAATACTGCGCTCACAAATTGTTAGTTCATGAATTATTTATGTTTGCTCATCATCCAAAACCAAATCCGGGGAGTCCAATATTCAACAGACAGCGCCGGTCGGGCGCTTGGCGGGTGCGTTGCAACGTTGCAACGTTGCAACGAAGCGGGGAGCGGGCGTGAGCAGGCGGTTGCTTCGGTCGGGCAGGAGTGATACGGGCGAACGGAGCGGGCACTGAGCGGGGTGCGGAGCGGGCGTGATGCGGGCGGGGGCCTCGGTCTGACCGAGGGGATCTCTCGGTCGGAGCGGGGTGATGTGGGGGGTTGCAACGGGTGGCTGTGCGAAGCGGGCAGAGCGGATGAGCGGGGGGTTTCAGCGGTCGGTGCGGGGAATTTGGGCTGTTTTCTTCAGTCGTGCGGGGAGATGGCTGTCGCAATGTTGCGACGATTCGTCGCAACGTGAAATTTGGGTTTTGGAAGCGGCTAGGGTTATTTTCTTGCGAAAATAGGTCTTCCTAGAGGTTGTTTATATAGTGTAGATGGGTTGACTTGGTCTAGGGCTAATCCTAATGGGATTAGG
Source organism: Scilla litardierei (assembly GCA_030789695.1). Taxonomy (NCBI): domain Eukaryota; kingdom Viridiplantae; phylum Streptophyta; class Magnoliopsida; order Asparagales; family Asparagaceae; genus Scilla; species Scilla litardierei. The sequence goes on along the minus strand of CM061142.1, from coordinate 602,270,164 downwards.
AGTTTAAAATAATTTAAAATTCAAATCCCACCCTTTTCAACTCACCCAAGGCTTGGGTGCGGCCCAAATGAGCTGGAATTCGGCACAAAAATTATTTAAAACGTTTTAAACTCAAATAAATTTTATTTGGCCAACATTAATTTAAAACCTAGCTTTTAAAAATATTTTAAACCTTGCTAAAAATATAAAAGTGGTCAAATGAACTCCAAAAATTATAAAATAAATATCGGGGTGATCGTGATGATGAAAGGAAGCTAACTAAGAAGACAGATCTCAATTTCAAAGTCGGATGACGAAACTAAAAATAGAAACGTCTCCCGTCAAAAGTGAAAATCGCAACGTCTCATCGAATAAGATTAATTGTGGGAAAACGACTCGAGAAATGTTGTTCCAAATTAGTGCCACTATTTAATACTCTCAGAGACGTTCACAACGGCATATCACACGAAAGTGTTCACAAACAAATGAAGTCTAAAATAAACACGTGCACGGTCAAAAGCACGTGCACGAACAAAGTACAACGAAAAGTGGTCGTTACATCCTCCCCACCTTAGAATAAAGTCCGTCCTCGGAGTTTCTAACATATCTAGTCGTTCTAGTAACTACCCCAATCAAGTCACATTATAATTTAACCCGTGTATAGCTATTACAAGTGCTTATATATGCACTAGGTAGTCAAACATTAACACTACCAACATGTATATATATATATATATATATATATATATATATATATATATATATATATATATATTCACGTTCGTCATACACTTATACCTATTATAGTAAGTCAATTTCATACATGTATTTCAATCATATACATATACGTATATCCCTCATATAACTACTACTTACCTAGCACAAAACAATAGTTCAGATACTCACATAAGGATAGTCTCACACTTAGCATAAATACAATCATTGCTCTACGTATAGATAGCTACCTATGCACAAACAACATGGGTATACTACTCCCTAATATTTCCTAGTATACATCCAACACATCAACTCATGTAGTCACACCATACCATAATTAAATCCAGTTTCACTGTATCTAATATATATATTCACCACCACTATAGTTTCACAATATATAGTCATTCAAATGCATGCAAATAGTTCACCATATATTCACATCACATACGGTCCTATAACTGTATTTACGACACGCCACATATACCATAGTCATTAATACCTATAACTAAGCACATACTTACCCGTGAATGGTGCACACCCATACAGGCTAACATTTCATTTACATACACCAATCATACCATCATATATCCAGTACATCTACACACCTAGTTTAGCTAGCACACATACGTTCACACAGGCAAGTCCTTAGTAAATAGCTATACCTCAAGACCAACACCTATAACTATATACTGGTATAGCGACCCACAAGCATGTGCGTAGCACAACCAGGCACAAACAATACTATCACTATACATACATCAAACATCGCTGTATTCAAACTACAGACATACATCACAATATACTTAGAGTATACCCACTCAAGCTTGAGTGAGACTCAATACTCATATCAGAATATTCTATATACGTAACACGGCATTTATACCTATACCAGTACCACTCCAATATATATATGTCTACCAATACAACCATATACATTCCATAAGTCAATCACACTTAATATTTAGTCAGGTAACGCCCACATAGTTCAATCACCCTCTATACCATAATAATAATACAGACATCAGCACACTTATAATTATAATACACTCCCGCATTCATCGTATAGTCACACACATGTAACATATATATTCACCCCATAGCCTACTACCTATAATTAGTACACTAACACATCTACACATACATAATTAAGATGTGCAATAGTCGTGTATACCTCACGGTATACACGCATACAACATCCCGTAAAAGCAAGCAATACCAATCAAAATTATAATCCTACTACCATATGTATATCACCTATATACTCATGCAACAAAACATAACTAGTTTCACTTGCCTGCAAGTACAACGTCTGAGCACACCGTCCAACGAGTCCAAAGTCACAATTATCCTACGTGCACAAGTCCACCTGCCTAAAGTCCATATTATTAATCTTGATTAGTGAATTCTAAAACATTTAAAATACTTTAAAAACATCAATTTTAGTCTTGATTAGCAGGCAATGGGTTGGGGGTCCTAAGGGTGCAAAGCGTTACCTCAAAACGACGCGAAAGCTACACTGGCGTCGGGTAGCGACGCCAGGGGTTGGAATAAAAGAACGCACTCCAAGTCCTGATTCCAATATAGATTCCTCGCTGGAAAGTTCAGAGCAGCAACCGGAGCAACGAATCCAGATTCCAAAGCTAGCACGTGCGACGACGGCTACGACGTGTCGCAACGTCGTACACGGCAAATCGTCGGAGAGAAAGCACCTAGGTGGGGCCCACAGTAGTCCTAGGGACCAATAGGGGACCCACAATACCTCTGGAAAACTTGGGGGGCCCACGGTGGCAAGCGGTGCGACGGGTGCGGGGTTGCGACGTTTGGCTCTCGGTCAGACAGCCTCGGTGCGGGGAGATCCGTCGGTCGGGCACTAGGGGAGCGGGGTTGCAGCGCTTGGGGTGTGCAACGGAGCGGGGGTGTGCTTGGTGCGGGGGCTTGCTTCGGTCGGAGCGGGAGACAGCGCCGGTCGGGCGCTTGGCGGGTGCGTTGCAACGTTGCAACGTTGCAACGAAGCGGGGAGCGGACGTGAGCGGGCGGTTGCTTCGGTCGGGCACAGAGCGATGCGGGCGAACGGAGCGGGCGCTGAGCGGGGTGCGGAGCGAGCGTGATGCGGGCGGGGGCCTCGGTCTGACCGAGGGGATCTCTCGGTCGGAGCGGGGTGATGCGGGGGGTTGCAACGGGCGGCTGTGCGAAGCGGGCGGAGCGGATGAGCGGTGGGTTTCAGCGGTCGGTGCGGGGAATTTGGGCTGTTTTCCTCGGTCGTGCGGGGAGATGGCTGTCGCAATGTTGCGACGATTCGTCGTAACGTGAAATTTGGGTTTTGGAAGCGGCTAGGGTTATTTTCTTGCGAAAATAGGTCTTCCTAGAGGTTGTTTATATAGTGTAGATGTGTTGATTTGGTCTAGGGCTAATCCTATTGGGATTAGGAGTTTAAAATAATTTAAAATTCAAATCTCACCCTCTCCAACTCACCCAAGGCTTGGGTACGGCCCAAATGAGCTGGAATTCGACACAAAAATTATTTAAAATGTTTTAAACTCAAATAAATTTTATTTGGCCGAAATTAATTTAAAACCTAGCTTTTAAAAATATTTTAAACCTTGCTAAAAATATAAAAGTGGTCAAATGAACTCCAAAAATTATAAAATAAATATCGGGGTGATCGTGATGACGAAGGGAAGCTAACTAAGAAGACGGATCTCAATTTCGACGTCAGATGACGAAACTAAAAATAGAAACGTCTCCCGTCAAAAGTGAAAATCGCAACGTCTCATCGAATAAGATTAAATTGTGGGAAAACGACTCGAGAAATGTCGTTCCAAATTAGTGCCACTATTTAATACTCTCAGAGACGTTCACAACGGCATATCACACGAAAGTGTTGAAGTCTAAAATAAACACGTGCACAGTCAAAAGCACGTGCACGAACAAAGTACAACGAAAAGTGGTCGTTACACAACAGGAGCCGAGGAATCAACGAATGGCAAAAAAACAAACACATCAAAGAATGAACTTTTTCATCAACATGCGATTGGGGATATTAGTATTGCATCGAAAAATCTGAACTTCCTGAGAGGGAAACGAGTGTAAAGTTAGGGATTACAAAACCCATATTGTAAAATCTGAAATTGTAGAAGTTTCCTAGGATTAGCGTTCGCATGCATGGAAAAAATCCGAAACCCTAACCGATTCAGGACAAAGTTTAAGACAAGAGAGTATTGTATTCTAGAGAAAAACCTTTGGTGCAGCGAGAAGAGAGAGAGAGTACAAATAGAGAAGAGATTTTATCGTATGCACTTTGCAGATCGAACGAGAGCTGTTGCCTCGTGAAAATTTGGGCGGAAAAAGAGACAAGACCGCCAAAAGAAAAGAGTAATGCTTTATACACCCCTATGACACAGGGGTGCATGTATTTTGATTTCCAAAATGAGGAAAATCTATTAATGCACTTGTCAGATCATGTTTGGATTTTCTATTTCAAGATAAATTTATGACTAACTCCTATGTACACCCCTATGAGTAGGGGTGTATATAGCACATATCAAAGAAAAACAAAGGGGGAGCCTGGGAATTGGGATGAATTAGATTTAGAGTTTGTTTATTTTTTTATTTAACTCAAAAGAAAATGACCAATTGGGTTTGACTTTTGAGGCTTTTGGGCTTCAATTTTTTAACCATATTGGGGCCATGCGCTTCAGTGCGTTGCTGCCAAATAAACAAAACAAATTAGAGTGGTTTTTATCCAGACCCGTTATAAATAATCCAGAAACCGAAGGTGTTAAATGTTTGGACCAGTGGTGAGGTGTTAAAGTAGTGGTAATCCGGGTCCGGATATCGGTTCCGGGTCCGGGTACCCGTTTCCTAGAGATGGAAACCGGACCCGGACCAGATTCGAACTGGTTCCTAATTTTCCTACTTGGAACCTACCGGAATTAATATGTATCTACCCGGAACCTATCCGTTCGGGTAGGTTCCGATCGGGTATCTAGGTACCATGTACTTGTGCACACCCCTAGTAGGGACAATAGTGATAGCAAGCTCAGTAGGGATAAGCTCAATATGGGTATGCTCTAAGGTAGGTGCAGGAGTAGTAGTTACAGAAATCCCCTCGGAGGCGAGTAGTGAAGGTGATAATGTAGTGATCTTGGGGACAGAAGTGGGAACTACCCCGAAATTATCGACTGTAATAGTGGAGGGTGTGGTGGTGGTAGGAGCACTGATAGAAGTGGGGACAGATGTGCTCACTACTGGGGCAGAAGTGGTAGGGATAGCGGCTCTCTCTGGCTCCTCATCAGAACTGAGTGTCCAATCATCATCGCCCTCCTCAGCGACTGGTACTCTAGGCTCCAGCTCGTGTATGGGTGGAATTGGAAGCATGCCAGGAAGTAGCCATTCTAAGTGGACGGGCTCAATACCTGTGAGGTCAGGGCAAGGGAGGACCATGTTCTGCTCTCGCTGAGGACCTAAACGATAGACCCAATGGAGCTCACCGTGAGGCCAAATGATATGCATGCATGTAAGCACGTCAAGCATCAGTGTGGTGGGCTCGGTCGCAACTAAGAGGTCAGCATGAAGGTTAAGTCCTAGCATGCGGGTGAAGAAGGTGAAGAAACTGCCACAACAGATCTCCATGGCGGAGGTGGAAGTGGAAACCAGGTGGTTGCACAGCCAACGGGCCGTGTCTGACTGGACGCGAGGATGGAGTGTACCATCATCAGCATGTCTAACGGGTCTGGTTATCCTACTGAGGTGGACCAATTCAGGGAAGGAAATGGTGCCAAGCTTAGGCCTAGAGAATATAGTTGTGATGGCACTGAGCATAGCGAGACATGGATGGATGATGGAGGAAGACTTTGCCCTACTAGGGCTGAAATGTGGGAGGCCATCTATCCGTCTCCAGAAACCTTCGGCACTTAAAGGTAGTGGATTTACACGGGGTGAAAAGGCCTGAGTATGATCTGGGATGGGGGCCAACTAAAGAAGGCTTGGATCGCATCGAAAGTGACTGCTACGTCACGATCCAAAAGCATGAACCTGATGCCCTGGTCGTCCCACAAAATGGAGCTCATCACCTCGTGGGTGAGAAGAACATAGGTGGCCATGGTCATCTGCAAGAAGTGCTCCCAACCTATGGCCTGATAAAGGCACTGGACTCCCTCTAACAACCCTAGACTCTGCATGGCTGGGATGTCAGTGAATCTGGTGGAAATGATGTGGCGTCTAGAAATGATCGCAAATCTTTCACGGTGTGCGTCATTCCAGAAGACAATACCATATGTCTGCAGGGTCCCCTGCGGTAGCTGAGGCGGGGGTGTAGGTGTGGTAGTGGGAATGGCAGTACTAGCTTGTAGTCCCTCTAGTGCAACTAGTGCGGGGGATGGGAAACGTGAGTCTGGTGGAGGTGAAGATGGAGTAGGGGATGGAGACTGATGGCGTCTGCGTGTATGGCCAGAAGAGAAGGCACCAGAGTCATCAGTTTTCCTCATCTTCACCAGGGGTTTCCTACCCCGTGTCCTAGGAGGCATGGTATGGTGTATGCGAAGGAATACAAGCACGAGATATGGTGATGTAAAAAGTATAAAGGAACAAGTGTACCGAATCTCGTGTAGCACGGTGATCGCAAGTGAAATGAATGTGTGAAGCCTCAAAGTGACAATCCTCCCCCAAGCTAGCTCCAAAGTATTCCAGGCCTAAACGTAGTCTCCTAGCTCCAAGTATACCGAGCTAGGTGTTTGGTCGGACTCGGGCGGTGCACGGGGCGGCAGGTCGAGCGATAGGGTTTGGGAGAGAGGGAAGCTCGGTCGGTTCCTTTGCAGAAAAGCATGGCCCCCACTCGTTAGTCGCGCTCGATCGAGCTGGGTAAGCCGCTCGGTCGAATTGAAATTAAAACAGACCGATTATTCCCCTTATTCTGTAGGCATTGTCGCTCGACCGAGCTGCTTACTCAGCTTGGTCGAGCTGAAATATAATCAGAACATCTTTTTTACTTCTCCTACAAGCCTCTGCAACTTGACCGAGCGCTTCAGCTCGGTTGAGCTGAAATATGATCAGAACCCTGAATTTTACTCTTTCTGTGACTGCTCTGAGCATGATCGAGCGGTAGTTGTGCTCGGTCGAGTAGCTCCTCTTTGCCTTCAATGGTTGAGCTACGCTTCCTTCTTCTCCTCCATTAGAATCCTTCTTCGTTTCTTCATCGTTTATAGAGCTCCCTTCATCGGTCACCTGCACATGAACATATGCGTCAGCAATTTTTAATATATTTATATTTTAAAGATTTTCAAAGGAATTAAAAACATTATTATTTGGTTTTTTTGAATAAGAATGAAAAACTAAAAGAAATAAAAACTAAAAATAAAGTAAAATTCGGGTTGCCTCCCGATAAGCGCTTGTTTAAAGTCGTAAGCTCGACTCCTCTTGGTTTTCAACGATCCTTCTTAATGTTGGGTACACACTAGATGCGCTCGTCATGCTTCCATACAAGACCATGAGGTGGGAGTTGGCTCGTCTTGCTTTGTTGACCTTCAGCAGTCGTAGTGATTGTAGCCTCCGGTTGATGATGATGATGTGGTATACTGTGCGGCTCCTCGTCCAAGACTTTCAAATAGGCGGACAATGCCTTATCATGTATGACGTCACCATCATCATCTATGTCCTTCCTCACGGGGTCTCTTATGATCTCCTTTATGGCGTACTCCTCTGTAGCTTCATCTTCTATTAGCTCTAAATAGCTAGCATCTTCGCACGGGAAGTACTCCTTCATCGGATTTTGAAGATGGAACTCAATCTCAATATTATCAACATTCATAGATAACATCCCTTAACGGACGTCTATCAAAACTCCAGCTGTGGCCATGAAATGACGTCCCAAGATAATTTGAGAACTCCCCTCCTTAGACATGTTCATGATCACAAAGTCCACCGGCACGCTATTCCCTCCCAACACTTGCAAGATAATGTCGCGTGAAATACCAACCGGTAGGTGACGGATTGATCCGCCAATTGTATGCTCATAGCCGTGGGCTCTAGCTCCGTTCTATGTTCAATCTCTTGAAAATGGAGAGCGGCATCAAGTTAATGCTCGTCCCCAAGTCAACTAGCACTCTATTGATGGGGATGTCGCTTGATGTTGGCACAAGTCAACTAAGCTTCCGGGATCGGGCAATTTCTTCGGTAGGGTGTTCTTTAGAACATAAGTTCAACTATCCACCAACATCACACTTCTCGTTTCCTCCTTTCTGCTATCAAATCTTTCAAAAACTTAGCATAGGTGGGGATCTCTGTAAGTGCATCCATGAAAGGGATGTTCAAGTGAACGCCCTTGAGAAGCCCTATGAATTTGGCATACTTATTTTCGAGCTTCGTCATGGCTGATCTTTGCAGATATGGAGGCGAAGGACGACTTTCCTTATTTTCGTCTGCATCCTTTAGCGTAGATTTCACAGAAGGTGGAGTGTCTGTCGGTATCGTGGCGATAGGAATGTGTAATGGAGTAGGTGAAGTCTCGTTTTCTATAGCAGCAGATGGCTCATCAACATTTCTCTCCTCATTTACCGTAATGATGGGCTCAGAAACTATGTGATCCTCCTCATGAATAGTCGTCGATGATTGTGGGTCCACATTCTTAGAAACCGATACCATCACTGTATCGGTACTCTTACCTCCTCTAGTTGTCACTGCCACCACTGCATTAACTTGGCCCGCGGATTCTACTCAGGTTGAGATGACAATCTCCCTTGAGCTTTAGTAAGTTGGTGCATTTGGGCCGACAGATTATCTATGGTGGTGGAAAGTTTCCTTTGGGTGGTCGCTAACTCCGCATTTTGCTTTGCTTGAGCACTTATAAAGGCTTCTAATGCCGCCTCCACTCCAGATTTTTGTGCTGTCGGTGGTTGGAATTGGTGTTGCTGTTGCTGATATGGTTGATGGTTGTAATATCCCGACGGTCTATGGGGCCCAGCTGGCCTAAATCCGTATTACTACTGTTGTGGAGGTGGTGCTTGTCGTGAAAGAGGTTGTGGCGGCCTTGGTTGAGATGGTGGTTGTATGGCTTCGTTCGGGTTGCTGTAAGAGAATCCTAGATGTGTTTTCTATGCTGGATTTGACCACTGAGGTCTAGGATTGCTTCCCTCACCCGATATATAGTTGATTTGATCCACAAGTGCATCCGTTCCTTCATAGGAACCTTTAATTGGAGCGTACACTTGCTCAGTGTAATCTTCATAAGTAGCACATATCGGAGCCCTTAGAGGAGTGTGAATGGCGGTCAACCTTTGCTTAATACTTGCAACTTGCTTAGAGAGGGTCTCAAGTTGCCCATCAAGATGCGTAGCTACCTTCATCTCAGAATGGCCCGAATCGGTACCTCTAGCTGTTGAGCATTCATCGCTCCATTGTTGATTGTTGGAGGCCATCTGCTCCAAAAGTGATGTGGCCTCCTCAGGTAGCTTTGCCAATAATGCGCCATTTGTAGAGGCATCAATAATCACTTTCGTATTAGACTTCAGACCATTATAAAAACTCTGAATGTGGTTCCGTTCCTGAACACCATGATGTGGGCATTGATGCTGAAGATCCTTGAAGCGTTCCCAAGTGTCACGGTCTCTTTTCGATCGTATGTTTTTCGTGCGTGTACTTTCTTTTTCGTACGTGTATTTTTGTGACCTCCTCTTGTATCCGGAACGCGCGAAGTAATATGTCGTTGTGATCGAAGTAATATGTCGTTGTGATCCTCTGAAAGAGTACTTACTTGTGGAATTTTTTGTGAACGTCATTTCACGGCTCATTCTTCCACAAAACAGCTTTGAATGAAGAGGTGTCGAAACTTTAGACTTCGAAGTTTGACCTTTTTTATCTTTAGTTCCGTTTTTCGTGACCCTAGCACATGACCAATCATCTTATTCTCGTTCCTCTCGTCGACACGGTCGTCCCGATATTTTCTTAGATTTATCGGACACCGTTAGACCGACCTATCGACATAATCACTTTCAATTTGTAATTAGCCTAATTAAACCCTGATTAAATAATTAAATCAAATCACTAATGGATTTCATACGTAACACATGATAATTTCCTAGCTATCTACACCCCAATTCTACCCTCCCCCTCTCACACACACACTCTCTCCAATCACCTTAATTCCACTCCTTTCTACCCCCCATTTAGCAACTTCTCATTGTTAACAGAACCCAAGCCCTAGGTTCTCTAAACTCATGCACAACACCCAGCTGCCATCAGCAAACCGTCGGCCTCCCTGTCCCTTCACCCTACATCGCTGGCGACCCATCCCTCCGGCCAAGCCCGCCGCCGGCCACCCCTACACAGCCGCACCACCCTTCAAAACACCCTCCTCCACCCTCAAAATCCGCACAACACCCCTCTCTCCTTTCAAAAAACTGTCGTTCCACCCATCTAAAAACCCACGGCTCCCCTCCACCACCTGCCGCATCTTCCCTAAACTGCACCTCCGACGACCCCCTATCAACTCCAGCCATCTCCCTAGACACACAGACCGGCCTGCACCCCCCATGAACCGCACCCATCCCCCTTGCGTAACACACACAGTCGCATCATCTCCCCAGATCTGCATGCAGCACCTCGGCAGCCTCTCTCCCCCATTGATTTTGGCACCTCTCACCTAGATCCGGCCACCATCTCCACCAAATAGCCACCCTTTCTCCCCTTGCCAAAAACAGTCCATAGCCCCCAAAACTGATCATTCTTCACCCATAAAAACTCACGGCTCCACCCCTGCCACCTGCCCCTCTCCTTTGACAGCCCGGATCTGCCCTCCACGGCCTCCTTTGCGCTGTTTCCGTGCCCACATTGCGTCGTTGCCGCGCGTAACCCAACAACAGGCCGAGATCTCCCTTGCTCGCTGCCGTTCATGCGTCATGCTACCGTTGTCTCTAGTTGTCTCCGTCTTCACCGTAGCCCCGTACCTTGCTGATTATCGGAGTCCAACCCCTGACGTCGCTACTCGATGTCAGTGTAGCTCTCGCATCGTGTTAAGGTATACCTGAACCGTAGGAATCCAAACATCACCTGTTTAACAAGATAAAAACTGTAGCCCAATACTCTCATCATTCCCTTGAAGGAAGGAAGGAATGAGAGAGCGAGTAAGCCTTAGTCCGCCTCCCATGAAGGTCGACACGGGGCGAGATACCCCCACAATAAATATCTCCTCGCCAACCTGGGACGTCCGGGTCGACTTCTTTTTCAGACACACCCCTTCTCAAAAACAGTCCCTCGTTGGCCCGATCATGAGATAGGCCCCCGGTCGACAATGGACCACGCCTCCCTGATGAGCTATTCTTCTTACATACGGGTCACCGATGGGCTATTCCTCTTACACATGGGACGGCCCGCCTTCCACTCCTCGACTTCCCTTGGACAACTTGCGACAAGGAACCTCCAAGATCTGCAGCCGATCGATCCTCCCTACCAGTACCCGCTCCACAACGACCCCCCCGGCGGGAAAGGAAAAAGCCACCCGCACTGGGCCGCCCTGGCAAATCGCCCCATTGGGCATACCAGCCTCCACCGGACCACCCTCCAATGGCCCGTCATCCACTCCTAGACCTCCCGGGCCAGCTATGCCTCCACTGCCGCCTTGTGCTCCTCCTCTCCAAGGGTTTTCCCTCGAGTCGGGGATTCCTCGAGGAGACCTTGCAACCCTTCACCACCGAGGAGGTGAAAGAGGACGCATCGAGCAATGGTAGAGAAGGAAGGCCACGACGGAAACATGAGTTCGCTCATCCTGATGCAGTTTACAGTAAAGTGGAACGACGTTCCAGCCTGTCCGTGGATCGGATCACACTTACCCAACCACTGTAGTCTTTATCAACATCCTGTAAAAGTTAATGAAAACACCCCCGAGGGAATTACAAAAGTCCACCTAAGCAAAAGCTAACCTAACTACGGTCTCAATCGAACTCTGGGGCGAGCTTACGAAGCTCCGCCACCCAAACCAGAGAAGGGCCTGAGCCGAGCTACAAGCTTGCCCCATGAGTGAGATTTGATACCACTTACTGTAACTATACTTTTACTAAAATTCCGCAGAGAAGACCCAGACACCGGATAGCAAAAACAAATTTTCATTTATTCGAAAGTCGAAGTATTACAATCATGACCTGAGCCGACCTTACAAAACGAGGCCTCCCTCGGGTCGATCCCACTGCTCAGCCAAGACAAAACAAAAAAAAGAAGGGGGGTGGTACATGGCTATTCATGTTGGCCACCTCCACACGGGACGCCGCTACTTGGTGCACCGTCCCTCTCGTCGATCTCTGGGGAGGCGGCCTCAATGTCAACGGCCGCGTCCTCGTCGCCCCCCCCGCTTCTTCCTCATTCTCTGAGGCCACCAGCTTGTCAAAATCGGCCTCGATCGGAGGGCAGAGTCTGGCCGCCCTTTCCTTTAACCGGCTAAGACAGGCCTCCCAGCCCTTAGTCCGGCCTGCCTCCAAGCCTTGGCTCGGCCCTCCTCCAGGCCTTTTGCTCGGCCTATCGCTATGCCATCGCACATTATGTCCGTGAGGGCGGGGAGGACGGTCGACTCCTGATACCCCCAAAATTCATTGGTCTTTGAGGTCAACTCGTCTTTCGCGGCCTTCACCTGCGTCACCAGGTCGACCGCCTGCTTCTTCTCCTGCTCCAGCACGTCCTCTAGCTCCTTTATGCGATCGATCGCGGAGGCGACCTTCGTTCACTGTCCGCCAGGAGCGCCTTCAGATGCTGGACCTTCGACGCCAGCTTGCCGCAGTTATCCTTCTCCTACGCCAGCTGCTCATCGACGCTCTTGCGGAGCGCGGCAAGCTCGGTCGCCATTCTGGCGACGACAGCCTCACGTATGGCCCTTAGCGGCAACCATCATAGTTATGGCCTGCACGACAAAGCGGGACATATCAGATTATTCCTTGACCAAAAAGCATCTAATATACCTGATCCGATTTGGACTACCGACCTGCATGCCGTGACATATTGCCGAACCGCCCAACCTCTCTTGACCTATGGCGGCCAAGCTCTCCCTATCCCGGGGCAATAGGCAGTTCTCCGCCAACCTCGCCGCTACTCCGTCGTCTTCGAAAATCGACTCCTCGGCCCCAACTCGATAGGGCATCAGACGGAGGGCCTCCGACAGGTAACCTACGATCTCGGCCTTCTTGGCCTTGAAGCTGACGAGCGATGCTTCGCAGCTGGGATGGCCCTGCCTCTCCAAAACGAACCGCGGGCAGTCGTAGGGCCAGCCCTCCCAACCCGACGATCGGGAAACGGCGCTCGACCCACCGGAACCCTCGGGGCAACCTTGGGTTATGGTCTGGTCAGCAGTAGCTGTAACCCTCTGGCTCGGTGTAACGCCCCGCTTCTCAAAAGACACCGGAAGAGAGAACGTTACGCGGTCCGCTTGAACTGGAGCGGTGAAGCTCGAGTTCAATAAGCGTCTGTGATAAAAACACAGGGGAGGTCCTTGCATTTGCATATCAGAACAATCAGAAACATTCAAAAGTTAAAAGCCACATCCAGATACATAATGTTCGTACGCGAAATTAAACAACAAGCCTCAACAGGGCGAAAATAGCAACAAAGAACGTACACAAAGCAACTACAACGCCTGAAAGTAAACTAAGGAAAGCAGTAAAGTGTGGGTCCACTAGTCCTTCGCTGGGAGAGGCTCGGTGTCAGGGGCAAACACCTAGCTCTCCAAGTCAGGCGTTACGTATGGATCCTCCGGGTACTCAAGCTCAGAATCTGACATACATCCAAAAACATGAATGTATGTCAGCAAGGGGTCTGCAGGAAAGAGTTAGCAACCCAAGATAAGATGTACAACCGATATGAATTTAAGAGGCATTTAATATTTAAAAGAGATGACTGCAGCAAATTTAACAAGGCAATTATATTGAAACGAAAGTAACAACCCTAACATGCAGTTCTAAGCAGTTTCAAGAATTAAAGTAAGGGTTTTCCTTGAGTTTGTTAGCATGTCAATTTTCATGAGATCAAGTTAGCGTTGCAAGTTTCATGTCAATAGTTCACATCTATCATAAGGTTCTCGCCTTTAGGTCGTGATGAGTAAGTCGTTCTTCTCACGGGGGCTTATCGTGATTGACGCTAACCCACCGCATGCGGGTGGTGCTCTTGAAGAGAGAAACCTTTCATATGCCTAGTGGCCGATCAACCCTAACCCCACCCCAAATTTGTGCTGGAACACGAGCCAGCCTAGTCGACTCACACGACATCACGAATTCACGATTTCACCTTCGAGGCGCACGATTTTCACGATGCCACTATTTGTTAAACATGTCAAGACTTGCGGAAATTTAATGATATCAATATTAGATCGTTTACACAACATTTTCAATGAGTTGAAGGGGTTGAACAATATTTGCAACAATTTTAACATAGCGTTAAACATAAGATTTTGGTGAACATGCTACAGAAACTAATTTTCTTTGTTGTTGTTTAAAATTGAAGTATAACATGTGATATGCCGTTGGGTTACAAATTTAGTCCAGAATGTCATGGCATCGTTTTCATGCATCATTTCACGTATAGTTTTCAAGTTATACAGCAGTAAGTAAAAGCGACGTAAAAGTCCTGAAACTTCAAAAATTAATATCTAATAGCACACTTGCCTGTTTTTGGCGTTCTTGGCGTCGTCGGAAACGTCTCAATATGTACTACGCTACGATGATGACGGTTCTCTGGTTTGACAAAACATAAAATCAGATTAAGCATTTTTCGATCATAACAGATTTATAAAGAGCTCCTACGACGTCTAATCATCGTTTTTATTAAGTCTTCTAATTTACTGGTGGGTTATAAGTTATTTAAGGATAGATCTACTAACCGGAAGTGCAGCAAAGGATCGGGACGCAACGATGGGTAGCGACGACGCGTACGGCTCCGAAACAGCGACGTTGAGCGTCGGGGGTCCGCCGTCGACATGCGGGGAGGCGGTAGTGGCTGCTCTGGTTGCTTGAGGGACTGTCAGGGGCTCTACAGGCGGTTACGACGCTAAGAGAAGTGTTGACGGCAGTTTGTGCACGGGTAGGGGCTGCGACAACAGATCTGCGCGTGCATGAGGGAGGCGTCGGATCTGAGCGTGGCTGGGCGCTTGCGGACAGGGTGTCGGATGCTCCCATGCGGGGAGGATGGGCAGGCAGAGAGAGGGAGAAAGGGCTATTACACGGGTGAGGAAGGATGGAGGCCGTGAGTTTGTGGGGCTGTCGGCGTTGAGTTCTGAGTGTGGGAGGCCGGTGACAGGGTAGCATGGAGGTCGACGTTCACGCGTGGATGCTGGGTGCGGCGGAAGGGAGGGGGCCATTGTCCCTTGCATGTGTGGAGAAGAAGAGGCTGACGACGGGTGCCTGGGCGTGCGGTTGTCACGAGATGGGGAGAGGAGAAGTCGAGGGCGATGGCAGCTTGAGTTGTAGGGTGAGCAGGCTGCGTTCCGTGCGAGGGGGAGGCTGGTAGGGGCTTGCGCATAAGATGATGCTGCGACGTTGGTTTGTCGCGTGGAGAAGAGGAAAGAGTAGGCGGCTGTGTATAGAGTAGGGAGAGGAGATAAAGCTAGAGTTTAATAGCCTTGAGGTTTGTTGATATAAGAATTTTGTGGGGTTGAATTGCACAGCACGTGAATGGCCAATGGCTTCAATTTCTCTTTTCATGTAGGCTAGCTGTCCTTGGGTTAGGTAGAAAAATAGGTTTTATAAAATATTAGTTTAGAGTTTCTTCTTATATAAAGTTGTGTTTGTGTGTGTGTGGGTTTTGCACAGAGGCAGCACATGAAGCAAGTCTTTAGGTCATAGGTTTATCATTCTCTCTCTTTTTTTGGTTCATGGCTGTGTGCGTGAGTGTGTGTCGGCTTGGGTGAGTTCGGTCTAGGTTAAAAAATTTGCTAGAGTAGTTTATGAAAGGATTTGAAAATCTTATTAATGGAATTAATATTAAATGGGTTTGATTAGGGAAGGATTTGAAAAGGATTAATAGATTTTAATGGGTATAATCAAGGGAATAAGAGCAAATAAATAGGTTTAATAAGGTCCATAAATGGTAGGCTGCATTTAAAAGTTTGAAATGATTTGAAATTCGAATTTCGGATGTGAAAATTTAAATTAATTTTAAGAAGATGTATTTTGAAAATACTTATAATAAGGAGTTTATCTAAGTTAGTTTAAATTTATGGTTATAATAATAATATGTAAAAGTTTGAAGTGGAAACGGGTAAGGGGAAAACAGGGACAAATACACCTAACTACGGATACGAAGAAGAATAAACACACAGAAGAATACGGGTAAAACGCATCATGAAAACTGGTCGTTACATCCTACCCACCTTAAAAACGATTCCGTCCTCGGAATCGTATCGGCTAAGACACCGGGAAAATGTAAGGGTAACGCTTGCATCTCTTCTTCTAATGAATACACATCATAAATAACTATCATGCCACATCCAAATAGTATTTCTAACACTAATATCAGCACCGATAGTATTACCACTGATAGTACTAATCAACGTTCATGCTACTAGTAGTAACAACACACGTACATACATTACTAGTTAAATATTAACATAACACGTTTAATATAATATCATCCTACAAATACAATCCAACCAAAATTATACTCGGGTGAATAGTAACACTTTACTACACCACCACATCAATTTACTAGCTGTAAGTGTGCCATCACCTTTCACACTCACATTATGACTAATAAACAATGTATTACCATATATCTTATACACTCACGATCCATAATGATATAGTACCTCATGTCACTTATACATACCACTAACACATAAATACCATTCTTAGTCAATTAACACTTACTTTTTACAATCACTTTTAAATACCGCATATTACCATACACACGTTATAATATAAATCACTATACGTATATACATGCACGTAATACCTTACACGGATTCATACAAGTCTTACTCCTAGCACTAGGGTCATCGTACCTACCCACCTTAAGTTCAAGTCCGTCCTCAGACTTCCTTAAATAGGCCTACATAGGGGTGCACAGACTTAGACACTAAGGTCATTCTATCCCAGTCATACATAGATTATAATGAAACAATATACATCCACATGCATATACTTACTCATACATCACACACTTTCAAATTTCTATATATAGGTTCATTTTATATACATATACGTACTTACACTACCACACTCCTATCTCGTATCTATATAGGACATATATACACACCGGTGTACACAACCATGGTAATCTAAATAGAGCTAGTACACTATTACATACATCCATATATATGTACTCATAAGCATACGACTAGGCATACTTCCTGGTATACACATGCCCACACATCATCCCGTAGGGGTAATACAATAGGACAATCCTACTATACACCAAACACACTTATCCATTAAATATATATATACACCATACCTATAACTAACCACATACATATATACGCACAAGTACACACCAGACGTACTAACATATAAATCACACAATAAATCTGCACACACAACTATACGTACACATATTATCATTACATCTAACATGCACATCACTGTACTAGCATATGATTACAACCATTAACAACTACGACTAAGGTATATATACACTTAGTAACTAGCCAGTACTAAATCAAATACGCACAGATATTCCTATTGTGACATAACTGATCGCTCGCCTAATTAGAAATATAACACTTACTACTCTATACTCGACTATATACATATCTGTCACATATTACATACACGCACATACAACACAATAGATAATCACACTATACTAATATACTAAGGGTAAGCACACTCATACATGGGTGGTATATAGGGATTCGCACACACGGGTCCACACTCACTATCTATTTACATGCACCACAACAACACCACAATCAAAGCTAAAGATCTCACTAAGCAATGATAAGCTCTAAAGTGATAACTAAGCAAGTGTAGGATTCAGAGTTGAATGATGCAACGAACTAATGTTGTGATGGACGGTTCCGAATGTGGGATGTGTAAGAGGTTAGTTGGTTGGGTGAGATAAAATAATTATGAACAAAAGTAAGAAGATAAAGATGTGTGTAAAAATAACAATATCGTCATAACTTACGTAAAATAGCGAGCATACGGTAGGAGTTAAGACGTAAAATGTGACCAGTCAAATAATATGTGAAGAGTAATATGGGCATAGTGTCGTAGTGCTTGTTTTATAAATGGAAATGGGTTTGTAAAATGGAAATTTTTTTAAAAAAATATGAAGACAGTGATTTTGAAACTGACACACAAGATTTTGAAGTTCTATTTAACTTAGGAAGGTATTTTTTTAAAGTATATATGAATGACTGTTTTTGAAATATGTTGGTAAGAAAAGTGGATGATATTTTGAACTTAGCGAAATAAAAATAAAGTTTTTAAAAAAAGAAGTTCCTTACGTGAGGAAAATAGAGTAGTTATACGAGGTTATATGAAATAGAAGTGCGAAAGATGTATGTTAGAAAATCGCTATGAGATAGTAACTAAAGATCGCATCAGAAGAGTTTCATAATCAAGATTGCGTTTAAGTCGACTTAAGTGTAGAAAATCTAAGTAAAGGTTTTCGAAAGGATTTTAAACTTAGCGAAGAATTCAATAAAAGAAATATCGAAAATACTTTTTAGAATACCCCGGATCTGCAATGGGGAATTTCAAAGGTTAAAGATGGCGGACCTGAAGAGTTTATGTGAATCGAGAATAAGGAATAGGTTTGACGATCGAAACGTAGGGACGACTAAGAAGTAACTCTGTAAATACGCTACGATGGATTTCTACGATCATTAACATGAAAGTGCAATGATTAGAAAATGGTAAAATCAAGGGGAAAATAATCATTGGGTCGACTAAGGTTTAGCACTAAGGTTCTTCAACGAACTAGACTGTGATAGGAGAGTCGAGGTAAGGGTTCGTTGAGGATCGAGATCAAGATCTTATCCATAGATCAGGAATATCTTACGCTTCGAAGTCTACTCATTGCAGGCGTCTCAGGTTCGACTGCACAGATACGTCGATCGTCACGTTAGGTTGGGCCTTAGCTTCGATAAATCTAAGCAAACGACTAACGAAACTCGAAAATCTAATATGGTCAGAGTTGGATGATCAATCGCTAGGTTGACTCCAAGGATGATAATACTAAGTCGTGGCAATGGTGTCTAACTAACGAGCAGGAGCGTCTAGGAGAGTCTAACTAACTCTTCCTATTATCCTGATATTTGGTTCCTATCGCGCTGAGACAAGGAATTCGAGTAATTTTACGTACGAACTAATACTGGATGTTTTGGCTAATGAAATGTGTTCTCATTGTTCTGAATTTCGCAGTTGCAGGACCTGCATGGGCCACCACTAAAACCTGTAACGCCCCGCTTCCCAAAAGACACCGGAAGCGAGAACGTTATGCGGTCCGCTTGAATTGGAGCGGTGAAGCTCGAGTTTAATAAGCGTCTGTGATAAATGTTGGATATTGGACTCCCCGGATTTGGTTTTGGATGATGAACAAACATAAATATAACGTGAACTAACACTTTGTGAGCGCAGTTATGGAGATCGTCGCCAAATTCATATGAATATCAATTACGACATCTCAAGACTTCTCAAAGCACGTGATCGTATGCCTAAAGCTTCGTTGAAGCTTATGGACCATTTTAGAAGTCATGAAGATTCGATTGAAGCTATTGAAGACGGTATCGTCAAGTTTTATTTATAGTCTTTAAGCTTCTTTCGTAGAATGTTAAGCCTTGAGTAGGTCTTACGGTTTAAATCTTCATAACGCTCATATCTTAGCTCTAGGATCTTAGTAGAAGTCCATACAATCCTTCCCGAAGCTTCGCGCTTCGATTCGTGACTTCTTGTGCATGTTAGTTGGTTCAAGAAGAAGAACTGACCGACTAGATGGTGATCTAGTCGGTCGGCAAAGCTTCTTGGACCGACTAGTTTCAGTCAGTTAATTCTAAGCTCTTTACTGTTAACAGTTAGTCGGTCTAAGTTGACTCACCGACCGACTAGTTTGTGAACTAGTCGGTCAGTGATGCTTCTGTGACCGACTAGTTGAGCTTTCCCTGTACATGCACATTTGAGCCTAAGCTACTGTTTATCGTTAGTCGGTCTGTGTTCATTGATTGACCGACTAGTTGATGAACTAGTCGGTCAACTTTCCTTCTTGGATCGACTAGTTTAGTTTACTGTACATGCCAATTTTTCACCTAACTTACTGTTTATCGTTAGTCGGTCTAAGCTCATTTGGCGACCGACTAGTTGGTGAATTAGTCGGTCAACATTTGTTCTTGGACCGACTAAGTCTATTTAAGCTCAGACTTCTGTTTTATCTGTTAGTCGGTCTCAGTTGAGTAACCGACCGACTAGTTGTGAAACTAGTCGATCAGCTACTCTTCTTGGACCGACTAGTTCCTTATGTCTGTGCTTTGATCTTTTCTCTGTTCACTCATTAGTCGGTATGTGTTAATTGACCGACCGACTAGGTTCAGAAAAGAGCCGTTGGAGCATTTAATGACTCGAATTTCTTTCTCTCTCTCCTCTATCCTATAAATACTTGTTGAGCTGCATTCATTGCACTCAAGGCTGATATTATTGCAAGTTTAGAGATCAAGAGAAATCATTCCAAGCTCATTCAAAGCTCAATCATTCCATTCAATAATCTCTCCTAACTCTTACTTCCAAAGAGAGATTCATTGAGTGTGAAGCCTTCCAAGCCAAGTGCTTGATTCTAGGTCACCAACATCCCCAAAGCTCTCCATCACTGATCTACATCTTGGAGCTAGGGTTTGGTGCCACTTCTTCTTCCTCAAAATCATCCTTGCCCTAATTCGTAAGCAATACTCAAGGCATAGGTATTTTGTCGGTAAGAAGTTTTTCTTATTTCATTTCATATTTGAATTGTAAGTTTCACTCTCAGTTGTGAGAGTGTGGTTGTGATCCCGGGTTGTGGGAGTCACAAATTACATTTTGTATGATTTGACTTGTGGAGGTTTTTCACAAGTATTTCATAGTGGAAATCTTGAGTTAGGGTTTCTAACTTGAGTATCCGGAGGGGATCCGGGTGTTTGGGACGTAGGATCACCGGGAACAAGTCGGAGAGACTTGGGTGGATCCGAACCCAGTTACATTCTATTGTTAGCATTGTTAATTTTGTTGTTGTCTTCAATTTAAGCTTCCGCAAATTGATTTGGTAGTTGTTTGCACTATAATTAGGAATTAAACTCCTCGTTATTTTTAAAGTACTATTCACCCCCCTAGTACTTGTGCAGTAGCTTGTAAGGCATTACATTTGGTATCAGAGCCAGATACTTAGCTATGTCTGCCAACGACAACAAGACCGTGCGTCCACCTTCCGACTATGGCACCTTCAGGAACCGTGAAGGAGCGTCTTCGGTGATGGAAGGACATTCCTCTACGAGGCCTCCATTCTTCAACGGTACCAACTACGGGTACTGAAAATGCCGGATGGAAACCTTCCTCCGGAGTGCATCTCTATGGAGGACCACAATGAAGGAATACGTCGAGCCCGCCGAAGAAGACTTTGAGAAATGGACAACCGCGGAGGTCGCCGCGGAGGTAAGCAATGCCAAGGCAATGAACGCCTTGCAATGCGCATGGGAGCCCGAGGACTTCAATAAGATATGCACATGTAAGAGTGCATATCAAATTTGTAACTCCCTCCTCATACTACATGAAGGGACGAGTAGGGTAAGAGACTCTAAACTCGTAGTTGTTAACAAAGATTACGAAATGTTTCATATGCAACAGGGCGAGAAGATGAAGGAGTATTACGCTCGCTTCTTCGACATCATAAACGAATTGGAGGCTCTCGGCAAAACCTACACCCAAAAGGAGAAGTGTTCGAAGCTTATCGAAGGACTTCCTTCTTCTTGGGAAAAGCGTACCTTCGCCATTGAGGAAGGTAATGATATGAATAAGTACACCGTAGTTCAACTAATGGGTACTTTAATGTCATACGAGGTACACAAGGATAGCAAGCTAAAATTGCAGGAAAAGATGAAGTCCTACCTAAAGCAAGACGAGCCAAAGAAGAAGGCTATTGCTTTCAAGGCCGCTCCATCCACATCCACATCAACCGATGATGAAGACCCAGAAAACGTGTTGGACTTGGAGTCCATGGCACTCATGGCCAAGAAGTTCAACCGTTTCTTCCGAAAAGGTAACTATAAGAACAAAGCTAAATTTGGTTCTTCTAACGCCTCTTCCTCTCCTCTGTGTTTCAAGTGCAATAAGCCAGGACACATGAAAGCGGAGTGTCCTCTCAACAAGCAAAAGGAGAAGTGGAAGGCGCTGAAATTCGATAAGTCCAAGAAGTACAAGAAAGGGAACAAAAATGGACTTGTCGGAGCAACATTCACCGACTCCGAGGATTCCTCAAGCGGAGAGTCGGACGATGAGCAAGTGGAGCAAGCGCACATGTGCTTCATGGCAAGAGAGGAGCATGATCAAGGATCCTCCTCTTCCGATGATAGTGACGACGAAGGTGATGAGGTAACTATGGATGACCTTAGGAATGCTAATTCTCAATTATGGTCTAAGTATACTAAATTAGTAAATAGGTATACTAAAGTAAAAGATGACCTAGCTAGCATTCAAACCTCGCCTCAGACTATCATCACCAACAACGACACCGTTGTTGAAGAGTTAAGAAATGAGATTGTTAATCTCAAATCTAGACTTGAACATGTTAGCATTGATGATCTGGAAGAATATAGGATAGCGGATTTGACTTCTCAAAACTCGACTTTGAGTATTGAGAATGAGAATCTTAAATCTCGTGTTTATGTGCTCACATCGCAAGTATCCAATTTGGATACTTCTATGCGTCTCTCACCAAGAAATATGAGAACACATTATGCCGAATTAATAAATTCAATAAGGGTAAGGACCATTTGGATAAAATCCTAAGTGACTTACTTCCGGCCAATCACCACATTGGTTTGGGGTATACGATGGGATGTTCATCCAAATCGGCCACTACTTTTGTTAGGCCAACTTCCGGTGACTCTACGAGTGGTAGAAAACACTCTATTGGTAGTTCTTCTACCAATGGTGCTTCCATCTCGTCCACACCCTCTTTCGGAAAGAAACCCACTTTGGGTGGACCTCCAAAGAAGGGGCATGCTTATATGTACACCAATACTATGTCACGTAGGAACACACGTCCTACTCCACCGGCTCACACATATGATGATTTTTATGCAACACATTCACGGGCACGTGCACACCATGTGAGACACCCTCACGCACGTGTTCCCTCTCATGCATATGTTCACCCACAACATCATATGAATAATTATCCACATGCACCATTCCATCATGTTTCTTATGCCTATCCACAACATGCATCATGTAGAAATCAACGTCGCATGCATGCACCCAATAGGATGAGGGCTCCCAAGATTTTCACTATTTGGAGCCCAAAGGACACAAGCATGGATGAAAAACAAGTGTATATGAATGCTTATTTTTCGGATGTTGTGCATAGTAGAAATTATGTGGGGAAGTCTAAGTCCAATTGGACTTGGCTTCCAAAGGTCTAATCGTTTGGACCCAATGACCTTGGGTACCATGATATGAAATTTTCTATCTTTAGGTACTCAAGGAAAATAAAAAGAAAAGGAGTAACAAATTTAAATTTAGCTCCAAGGGGAATTGGATACTCGATAGCGGGTGTTCAAAACACATGACGGGCGATGCTCAATTGCTTTCCGAAGTGGTGCCCATTGCTAATGGGAACCGTGTAGTCTTTGGAGGCAACGAGAGCGGAACTATCGTCGGTGTTGGTAAAGTGGGTAACCCATCTAAACCCTTAATTAGTGATGTTTATCTAGTTAATGGCTTAAATCATAATCTTATTTCAATAAGCCAACTTTGTGACAAAGGTTACAAAGTTAGCTTTGCGAAAGGATTGTGTAATATTTTGAGTGATAATAATAATTTATTATTTTCCGGCACTCGTCATAAAGATATTTATATTTTGGATCTTCCTAAGTCTTATGAACAATGTCTCGTTGCCAACACAAGTGAACAACACTTATGGCATCGACGCTTTGGACATGTGAACTTTGGAACACTGTATAAGCTTTCAAAATTAAATTCCATTAAAGGTTTTCCGAAGCTCGTTTTTGAAAAGAAAAGTTTTTTGTGATTGTTGTCAACGTGGCAAGCTTCCTAAATCTTCATTTAAACCTAGGAAAAGCATTTCTACTAAACGACCACTAGAGCTATTACATCTAGACTTATTTGGGCCAACTAGAGTTGCTTCCTTAAGAAATGCAAGATATGGACTTGTCATCGTAGATGATTATTCGAGATTTACATGGGTATTTTCATTATGTAATAAAAATGAAGCTTTTGAAAACTTCACAATTTTTGTTAAGAAAGTACAAAATCTCTTAGGAACCACCATTGTCACTATTCGTAGTGATCATGGAGGTGAATTTGAGAATGAGTCTTTTGAGACATTTTGTGATGAAATTGGTATTACACACACCTTCTCTTTCCCTCGTGCACCTCCTCAAAATGGTGTAGTTGAGAGAAAGAATAGGACGCTAGTGGAGTGTGCTCGCACTATGCTTGATGATAGCCAGCTTGGCCATCAATTTTGGGCGGAAGCGGTACACACCGCTTGCTATGTGTTTAATAGAATACTTTTGAGGCCCGGCACTAAACAAACTTGTTATGAATTGTTGTTTGGTAGGTTGCCTCAAGTTAAACATTTTCGTGTTTTTGGTTCGAAATGTTTTATTAAAAACACGTATGGTAGTTTGGACAAATTCGACCCAAGATCCGATGAGGGGATTTTTGTTGGATATTCTTCGCGTAGCAAAGCCTACCGGATATTCAACAAACGAACCCCAACGATCGAGGAATCGCTTCATGTCTCATTTAATGAAGGATTTGTTCCAACTAGAATTTCAAATGATAATGATTCTATGGATGTTTTATGTGATTCGTTTGATAATTCTAAGTCTAATGATTCTATTGGTTCTATTGAGACTAACCCCTCTAATGAAGTTGTTGAGAATGTTCCTAGTGACCAAGGTATTCCCAAACGGCTTCATACCGTTCGTGACCATCCTCATGAGCAAGTCATTGGCAATATCCATGATAGTGTCAAGACGAGATCGCAAGTGAACTACTTCGCTCATTGTGCATTTGCCTCCTCGATAGAGCCAAAGAATGTTAATGAAGCATGCGAAGATAGTGCTTGGATCTTAGCCATGGAGGAGGAACTCATTCAATTCGAGAGGAATGAAGTTTGGGAGCTTGTTCCATTGCCATCGAAGAACCACACCGTCATAGGGACAAAGTGGATCTTCAAGAACAAAACCGACGAAAACCAAGTCGTCGTTCGGAACAAAGCTCGGTTAGTTGCTCAAGGCTACCGTCAAGAGGAAGGTATTGATTTCGAAGAATCCTTCGCTCCGGTAGCTAGATTAGAATCAATTAGATTATTATTGTCTTTTGCATGCCATAAGGATTTTAAATTATTTCAAATGGATGTTAAAAGTGCATTTTAAATGGAGACGTTGTTGAGGAAGTTTACGTTTCTCAACCTCCGGGTTTTATTAATGAAAAATTTCCAAATCATGTTTTTAAACTAAAGAAAGCGCTTTACGGTTTGAGACAAGCTCCCCGAGCTTGGTATGATCGCCTAAAGAACTTTCTTTTGGATTTGAATTTTAAAATGGGAGAAGACGATTCTACACTTTTTGTTAAGCATTCGAATAATGATATAATTCTAGTTCAAATATATGTTGATGATATCATTTTCGGTGCTACTAACTTTGCTCTTTGCGAAGAGTTTTCTAATGTTATGAAGGAACAATTTGAGATGAGCCACATGGGCGAGCTCAAATATTTCGTAGGTCTCCATATTCGCCAAATGGACGATTCAATCTTCATCCACCAAACGAAGTATACGGTGGAGTTGCTAAAGCGATTTGGAATGGAGAGTGCCTCCGGGAAAAAGACTCCAATGAGCACGACTACACATCTTGATAAGGATACGGGCGGTAAGGATGTAGACATTCGTCTATATCGAGGTATGATAGGTAGTTTACTTTATCTTACCGCAAGTAGGCCCGATATAATGTTTGCCGTATGCGTATGTGCTCGTTATCAGTCTCAACCTAAGGAGTCTCACTTAGTAGCGGTAAAACGTATTTTCCGTTATCTAAGTTACACTTTAGATTTTGGATTACTTTATCTGAAATCTAGCACATATGAGTTAATCTCATATAGTGATGCCGATTATGCGGGAAGCAAATCCGACAGGAAAAGTACTAGTGGCACTTGCCATTTTATAGGAAATTCCCTTGTCTCTTGGTTTTCCAAGAAGTAAAATTCCTTATCACTTTCAACCACCGAGGCGGAATACATTGCCGCCGGTGCCGCGTGTGCTCAAGTTCTTTGGATGAGACACCCACTTAAAGACTTTGGTATAAATTGTGATACTTGTCCTATCATGGTTGACAACCAAAGTGCAATATGTCTTTCCAAGAACCCGGTACACCATTCCCGTTCGAAACACATAGATGTCCGACACCACTTTTTAGATGATCATGTTGCTAAAAAGGACATCATTTTAGTGTACGTTGAAACCCAAAAGCAAATCGCCGATATTTTCACGAAACCCCTAAAGGAGGACTCCTTTGTGCGGTTGCGTCGAGAATTGGGGATTATGGGTGAATCCGAGATATAGGATTCATGTTTCATTCAATAATCTTGCATGCTATTATATTTCGAAATATTTCGTTCATGATAGACTTATTGGATTTTTCGGGATTTTATGTGATATTTTGAATTTGTGCTCGAATTCATGATTTGAATGTCGTATTTGAGATTTCGATGTTTAATGGGGTAGTTTAGATGATTATTGAGAGAATTGCGATGTATCGTCCAAGTGTTTTGAGGAGAGAACTTGATTATCAACTTTTGGACTCATTTAGTCGGTTTCAGTTCAACCACCAACCGACTAGATTCGTATCTAGTCGGTTAGTAGAAGAACTTAGACCGACTAACTCAAGCTTTTTGAGTTTCCTCTCCTGCTTAGCTCTTTAGTCGGTTCATGTTCAGTGACCGACCGACTAGATTGAGATCTAGTCGGTCAGTAAATGAACATAGACCGACTAATTCTTGTTCAGGAAATCTTTGACTGTTCTCTGTTTGCAACTAGTCGGTTCAAGCTCATTGACCGACCGACTAGATCGTGATCTAGTCGGTCAGTGCTTGAACTGTGACCGACTAGTTGTGCCAGGGACTGTTTGGTCTTTTGAGCTCCCGACCGACTTAATCTTGTTTTAGTCGGTCCTTTCTCATTCTAATCGATCGAAACCGCATCTCTCCCTTAGCAAAACCCCCGACCCCTCGCTGACCCTTCGACTTCCGACCTCTTTCCGACCAACCTCGCCGTCGCCGGCCGTCGTCTTCCTCCTAGGGTAACCTCTCATCACTCCCTCTCCCTTCTAGGGTTAGTTTCCTATTCCTAGGGTTAGGGTTAGTTCGGTTTCTAGGGTTTCTAGGGTTTCTTTCATTTTCGGCTAGGGTTCTTAGATTTGATCTTCCTTGTGTCGTGTCTTGCGTCGATTATGGCAAGAACACGAATCCCGATCACTCCCTCTAGCCGCTTGCCGATGAACATATAACCTAACCCTACGGAACCCGTTCAACCTTCGAGAACCCCTCCGAAACGCCGTGCCAAATCCACCCATCCCTCTTCGTCTTCGCCTCCTCTTAAGCTTAAGAGGACGGCGACTGCGAAACCCCGAGCCAAACCTCAGACCAAGCCCAAGCAAGTTATTTTCCGTGCTCCCACTCCTCCCGGTGCTTCGGATTCCGACACAGAGTACTCTCCCGAGACTGAGACTCATAGGGAACCCACTCCTCCTACCCATCCTGAGTCTAGCTCCCGACCTCGTTCGTCTACCTGAAAGCCTAAGGGAAAGGGTCCGATGCCGGTGGGCGGTGTCGATATATCGTTGTGTCGCGACGACCCTTTGTGTCTCGCGGCTTACAACCGTATCGAGCATTGCCCGCTGCTTCTGGAGCATTTCGTCCAGTTTAGCGACTTCCTAGGCCTCGCCGATCTTCTTTCGTCCTCCGGTCTACTCGATTACCTTCGATACGACCCGAAGGCGAATCCTCACCCCTACCCTCGCCTAGTAAAGCTATTCTACGCCAATAGGATCCAGGGTCAGTACGATGAGACCCACTCTGTTGAGACGACTGTTTTGGGGACTCATATAGTCCTCACAGCAGAAATCTTAGGAGAGATTTTGGGTATCTCTTCGTCTAGCCTCCCCCCTCTGATATCTCTGTTGACGATATTTCTTCCCTTGATCAGACCGTCCTTTCGGAGATTTTCCATCAGATCCCTCCCGCCATGATTGGCGTACCTTCAAAATCTTTCAAGCCGAATGCATGGGTCCTCAATCTTATTCTGAAGTCGTGCTTGCTTCCCAAGTACGGCTCCTCATCTCTACCGTCCCAGCCTTTTCTGAAGCTTATTTATGCTATTTTCATGGGGAGCTCGATTAATTGGGCTCGCATTATACTCGATAAGATTGATTCTTTCGAGTGTATTTGCAAGTCCTCTAAATCGGCTCATATCCCCTTCCCGTGCTTGTTGACCCTTGTGTTCCGTCACTTCCGTGTCCCCTTGCCTCGTGACGATGAGCGTCCAGTTGGTCCTCCCCTGAACGTGACAGCCGTCAAGAAATCTCTTGCGGCGCTCCGTCACGTTCAGAGGATGACACATTCAGCGTCTGCCCCTGCCTCTGCCTCAGCTGCTTCTTCTGCCACCCTTGATGATGTCGTTCAGTTACTTCGTCGCCACGAGTCTCGTTTGGCTCATACCGAGGAGGTAGTTTACCGTATGGCTAGTCTGATGGGTGTTCAGCTTCCTCCTCCTGTTTCTGAGGATGAGGAGATGGATGAGTTGGCCGAGGAGGACATTGAGGAGCTTTGTCGGACTTCCACTCGTGCCCCCGAGGGCACTTCTGGTACTGCTGCTAGTGCTTCCTCTTCTGGTGCTGCTGTTGCTGCTTCGTCTGCTGGTGCCCCCGAGAGCACACCTGTTTCCACCGCTCCTGCGGTGGATACTCCGACTGGGGCTCCTGAGGCCACTACTGTTGCTGCTCCAGAGATTGCCACTTCTGCCGTCGCTCATGCTGATTTTCCAGACGTTCCTGCTGATCCAGTTTCCACCACTTCTACTGCAGAGCCTGCTGCTGCTGCAGATCCTGTCGGTTCCTCTTGAGCTTCTTTGAGGACTCTCCGATGCTCCTTAGATGATACATCTAGTGTGAGAGAGTTTGGTTAGGATAGAGTGGGGTTTTGGGTCATTCTGATGTATTTTGATATTTTTGATGATGTATTTGGATGTATTTTGATGTTGTTGTATGTTTTATGACACTCCAATATCTGTGATATGATGTTGTATTTTTGTGCCCCGATCGGTGGATCGATGTTTTGTATGTCAGTGATATACTCTGTTCATATTATATATATATACATCGCGCTTGACATTTCATACTATTGTGCAAAATTTATAATTTTTTATGCCTCTGATGTTGGCTTTCGTCGCTCGACGATATTACCTTGGTTAAATAGAAATTTCTTCTATGGAAACATAGAATTGTTTTCCATGCACTAAATTAACCAAGAATGCTGATATTAGAGAGTATATTCCATAACTCAATCCGTAATATTGATTTGAGTTTTGATGATTTCGTTTTACGATTATTCGACTATGGTTTCATTGACACGCCTTGATTTTACTCGTATTCTTTTGGTGTCACTTGAACCGTCGTCGTATTCTACGACTCCTGTGCCTTTTTTATTTGAGGCCATTGTTGTTGTCGTTGTTATCCTCCCGCTCTTTTTGCTTATGCCAAAGGGGGAGAGATATAATAATAACAATGTGCTAAATGAAAATTTAAAAGCATTAATCCAAGAATCTAACTTGATGTGTTAGATTCAGGGGGAGTTAAGATATATAAATGGATTTTCAAATCCGATATTTCAAATAACCTACTTTTGGTATTCGACAATTCAATAATCGATTCTCATTTATATACTTTACTCGTCTGCTTGATGCGTATTATTATTGTTTAATTTGGAATTAACGTGTCATCAATGCAGGGGGAGTGAGTAAATTTCATTTGAATTATTATTTTTGATTATTATTTATGTTGGTTTGTCATCACCAAAAGGGGGAGAATGTTGGATATTGGACTCCCCGGATTTGGTTTTGGATGATGAACAAACATAAATATAACGTGAACTAACACTTTATGAGCGCAGTTATGGAGATCGTCGCCAAATTCATATGAATATCAATTATGACGTCTCAAGACTTCTCAAAGCACGTGATCATATGCCTAAAGCTTCGTTGAAGCTTATGGACCATTTTAGAAGTCATGAAGATTCGATTGAAGCTATTGAAGACGGTATCGTCAAGTTTTATTTATAGTCTTTAAGCTTCTTTCGTAGAATGTTAAGCCTTGAGTAGGTCTTACGGTTTAAATCTTCATAACGCTCATATCTTAGCTCTAGGATCTTAGTAGAAGTCCATACAATCCTTCCCGAAGCTTCGCGCTTCGATTCGCGACTTCTTGTGCATGTTAGTTGGTTCAAGAAGAAAAACTGACCGACTAGATGGTGATCTAGTCGGTCGGCAAAGCTTCTTGGATCGACTAGTTTCAGTCAGTTAATTCTAAGATCTTTACTGTTTACAGTTAGTCGGTCTAAGTTGACTCACCGACCGACTAGTTTGTGAACTAGTCGGTCAGTGATGCTTCTGTGACCGACTAGTTGAGCTTTCCCTGTACATGCACATTTGAGCCTAAGCTATTGTTTATCGTTAGTCGGTCTTTATTCATTGATAGACCGACTAGTTGATGAACTAGTCGGTCAACTTTCCTTCTTGGACCGACTAGTTTAGTTTACTGTACATGCCAATTTTTCACCTAACTTACTGTTTATCGTTAGTCGGTCTAAGCTCATTTGGCGACCGACTAGTTGGTGAATTAGTCGGTCAACATTTGTTCTTGGACTGACTAAGTCTATTTAAGCTCAGACTTTTGTTTTATCTGTTAGTCGGTCTCAGTTGAGTAACCGACCGACTAGTTGTGAAACTAGTCGGTCAGCTACTCTTCTTGGACCGACTAGTTCCTTATGTCTGTGCTTTGATCTTTTCTCTGTTCACTCATTAGTCGGTATGTGTTAATTGACCGACCGACTAGTTGATGAACTAGTCGGTCGGTGGTTGTTCTTTGACCGACTAGTTGGGTTCAGAAAAGAGCCGTTGGAGCATTTAATGACTCGAATTTCTTTCTCTCTCTCCTCTATCCTATAAATACTTGTTGAGCTGCATTCATTGCACTCAAGGCTGATATTATTGCAAGTTTAGAGATCAAGAGAAATCATTCCAAGCTCATTCAAAGCTCAATCATTCCATTCAATAATCTATCCTAACTCTTACTTCCAAAGAGAGATTCATTGAGTGTGAAGCCTTCCAAGCCAAGTGCTTGATTCTAGGTCACCAACATCCCCAAAGCTCTCCATCGCTGATCTACATCTTGGAGCTAGGGTTTGGTGCCACTTCTTCTTCCTCAAAATCATCCTTGCCCTAATTCGTAAGCAATACTCAAGGCATAGGTATTTTGTCGGTAAGAAGTTTTTCTTATTTCATTTCATATTTGAATTGTAAGTTTCACTCTCGGTTGTGAGAGTGTGGTTGTGATCCCGGGTTGTGGGAGTCACAAATTACATTTTGTATGATTTGACTTGTGGAGGTTTTTCACAAGTATTTCATAGTGAAAATCTTGAGTTAGGGTTGCTAACTTGAGTATCTGGAGGGGATCTGGGTGTTTGGGACGTAGGATCACCGGGAACAAGTCGGAGAGACTTGGGTGGATCCGAACCCAGTTACATTCTATTGTTAGCATTGTTAATTTTGTTGTTGTCTTCAATTTAAGCTTCCGCAAATTGATTTGGTAGTTGTTTGCACTATAATTAGGAATTATACTCCTCGTTATTTTTAAAGTACTATTCACCCCCCCTCTAGTACTTGTGCAGTAGCTTGTAGGGCATTACAATAAAAACACAGGGGAGGTCCTTGCATTTGCATATCAGAACAATCAGAAACATTCAAAAGTTAAAAGCCACATCCAGATACATAATGTTCGTACACGAAATTAAACAACAAGCCTCAGCAGGGCGAAAATAGCAACAAAGAACGTACACAAAGCAACTATAACGCCTGAAAGTAAACTAAGGAAAGCAGTAAAGTGTGGGTCCACTAGTCCTCCGCTGGGAGAGGCTCGGCGTCAGGGGCAAACTCCTGGCTCTCCAAGTCAGGCGTCACGTATGGATCCTCCGGGTACTCAAGCTCAGAATCTGACATACATCCAAAAACATGAATGTATGTCAGCAAGGGGTCTGCAAGAAAGAGTTAGCAACCCAAGACAAGATGTATAACCGATATGAATTTAAGAGGCATTTAATATTTAAAAGAGATGACTGCAGCAAATTTAACAAGGCAATTATATTGAAACGAAAGTAACAACCCTAACATGCAGTTCTAAGCAGTTTCAAGAATTAAAGTAAGGCTTTTCCTTGAGTTTGTTAGTATGTCAATTTTCATGAGATCAAGTTAGCGTTGCAAGTTTCATGTCAATAGTTCACATCTATCATAGGGTTCTCGCCTTTAGGACGTGATGAGTAAGTCGTTCTTCTCACGGGGGCTTACTGTGATTGACGCTAACCCACCGCATGCGGGTGGTGCTCTTGAAGAGAGGACCCTTTCATATGCCTAGTGGCCGCTCAACCCTAACCCCACCCCAAATTTGTGCTGGAACACGAGCCAGCCTAGTCGACTCACACGACGTCACGAATTCACGATTCCGCCATCGAGGCGCACGATTTTCACGATGCCACTATTTGTTAAACATGTCAAGACTTGTGGAAATTTAATGATATCAATATTAGATCGTTTACACAACATTTTCAATGAGTTGAAGGGGTTGAACAATATTTGCAACAATTTTAACATAGCGTTAAACATAAGATTTTGGTGAACATGCTACAGAAACTAATTTTCTTTGTTGTTGTTTAAAATTGAAGTATAACATGTGATATGCCGTTGGGTTACAAATTTAGTCCAGAATGTCATGGCATCGTTTTCATGCATCATTTCACGTATAGTTTTCAAGTTATACATCAGTAAGTAAAAGCGACGTAAAAGTCCTGAAACTTCAAAAATTAATATCTAATAGCACACTTGCTTGTTTTTGGCGTTCTTGGCGTCGTCGAAAACGTCTCAACAGGTACTACGCTACGGTGATGACGGTTCTCTGGTTTGACAAAACATAAAATCAGATTAAGCATTTTTCGATCATAACGGATTTATAAAGAGCTCCTACGACGTCTAATCATCGTTTTTATTAAGTCTTCTAATTTACTGGTGGGTTATAAGTTATTTAAGGATAGATCTACTAACCGGAAGTGCAGCGAAGGATCGGGACGCAACGATGGGTAGCGGCGACGCGTACGGCTCCGAAACAGCGACGTTGAGCGTCGGGGGTCCGCCGTCGACACGCGGGGAGGCGGCAGCGGCTGTTCTGGTTGCTTGAGGGACTGTCGGGGGCTCTACAAGCAGTTGCGACGCTTGGAGAAGTGTTGACGGCAGTTTGTGCACGGGTAGGGGCTGCGGCAACAGATCTGCGTGTGCACGAGGGAGGCGTCGGATCTGAGCGTGGCTGGGCGCTTGCGGACAGGGTGTCGGATGCTCCCGTGCGGGGAGGATGGGCAGGCGGAGAGAGGGAGAAAGGGCTATCACACGGGGGATGAAGGATGGAGGCCGTGAGTTTGTGGGGCTGTCGGCGTTAAGTTCTGAGTGTGGGAGGCTGGTGACAGGGTAGCCTAGAGGTCGACATTCACGCGTGGATGCTGGGAGCGGCGGAAGGGAGGGGGCCGTTGTCCCTTGCATGTGTGGAGAAGAAGAGGCTGACAGTAGGTGCCTGGGCGTGCGATTATCACGAGATGGGGAGAGGAGAAGTCGAGGGTGGCGGCAGCTTGAGTTGTAGGGTGAGCAGGCCACGTTCCGTGCGAGGGGGAGGCTGTTAGGGGCTTGCGCGTAAGATGATGCTGCGACGTTGGTTTGTCGCGTGGAGAAGAGGAAAGAGTAGGCGGCTGTGTATAAAGTCGGGAGAGGAGATAAAGCTAGAGTTTAATAGCCTTGAGGTTTGTTGATATAAGAATTGTGTGGGGTTGAATTGCACAACACGTGAATGGCCAAGGGTTTCAATTTCTCTTTTCATGTAGGCTAGCTGTCCTTTGGTTAGGTCGAAAAATAGGTTTTATAAAATATTAGTTTAGAGTTTCTTCTTATATAAAGTTGTGTGTGTGGGGGGTTTGCACAGAGGCAGCACGTGAAGCAAGTCTTTAGGTCATAGGTTTATCATTCTCTCTCTTTTTTTGGTTCATGGCTGTGTGCGTGAGTGTGTGTCGGCGTGGGTGAGTTCGGTCTAGGTTCAAAAATTGGCTAGAGTAGTTTAGGAAAGGATTTGAAAATCTTATTAATAGAATTAATATTAAATGGGTTTGATTAGGGAAGGATTTGAAAAGGATTAATAGATTTTAATGGGTATAATCAAGGGAATAAGAGCAAATAAATAGGTTTAATAAGGTCCATAAATGGTAGGCTGCATTTAAAAGTTTGAAATGATTTGAAATTCGAATTTCGGATGTGAAAATTTAAATTAATTTTAAGAAGATGTATTTTGAAAATACTTATAATAAGGAGTTTATCTAAGTTAGTTTAAATTTATGGTTATAATAATAATATGTAAAAGTTTGAAGTGGAAACGGGTAAGGGGAAAACAGGGACAAATACACCGAACTACGGATATGAAGAAGAATAAACACACAGAAGAATACGGGTAAAACGCATCATGAAAACTGGTCGTTACATCCTACCCACCTTAAAAACGATTCCGTCCTCGGAATCGTATCGGCTAAGACACCGGGAAAATGTAAGGGTAACGCTTGCATCTCTTCTTCTAATGAATACACATCATAAATGACTATCATGCCACATCCAAATAGTATTTCTAACACTAATATCAGCACCGATAGTATTACCACTGATAGTACTAATCAACGTTCATGCTACTAGTAGTAACAACACACGTACATACATTACTAGTTAAATATTAACATAACACGTTTAATATAATATCATCCTACAAATACAATCCAACCAAAATTATACTCGGGTGAATAGTAACACTTTACTACACCACCACATCAATTTACTAGCTGTAAGTGTGCCATCACCTTTCACACTCACATTATGACTAATAAACAATGTATTACCATATATCTTATACACTCACGATCCATAATGATATAGTACCTCATGTCACTTAAACATACCACTAACACATAAATACCATTCTTAGTCAATTAACACTTACTTTTTACAATCACTTTTAAATACCGCATATTACCATACACACGTTATAATATAAATCACTATACGTATATACATGCACGTAATACCTTACACGGATTCATACAAGTCTTACTCCTAGCACTAGGGTCATCGTACCTACCCACCTTAAGTTCAAGTCCGTCCTCAGACTTCCTTAAATAGGCCTACATAGGGGTGCACAGACTTAGACACTAAGGTCATTCTATCCCAGTCATACATAGATTATAATGAAACAATATACATCCACATGCATATACTTACTCATACATCACACACTTTCAAATTTCTATATATAGGTTCATTTTATATACATATACGTACTTACACTACCACACTCCTATCTCGTATCTATATAGGACATATATACACACCGGTGTACACAACCATGGTAATCTAAATAGAGCTAGTACACTATTACATACATCCATATATATGTACTCATAAGCATACGACTAGGCATACTTCCTGGTATACACATGCCCACACATCATCCCGTAGGGGTAATACAATAGGACAATCCTACTATACACCAAACACACTTATCCATTAAATATATATATACACCATACCTATAACTAACCACATACATATATACGCACAAGTACACACCAGACGTACTAACATATAAATCACACAATAAATCTGCACACACAACTATACGTACACATATTATCATTACATCTAACATGCACATCACTGTACTAGCATATGATTACAACCATTAACAACTACGACTAAGGTATATATACACTTAGTAACTAGCCAGTACTAAATCAAATACGCACAGATATTCCTATTGTGACATAACTGATCGCTCGCCTAATTAGAAATATAACACTTACTACTCTATACTCGACTATATACATATCTGTCACATATTACATACACGCACATACAACACAATAGATAATCACACTATACTAATATACTAAGGGTAAGCACACTCATACATGGGTGGTATATAAGGATTCGCACACACGGGTCCACACTCACTATCTATTTACATGCACCACAACAACACCACAATCAAAGCTAAAGATCTCACTAAGCAATGATAAGCTCTAAAGTGATAACTAAGCAAGTGTAGGATTCAGAGTTGAATGATGCAACGAACTAATGTTGTGATGGACGGTTCCGAATGTGGGATGTGTAAGAGGTTAGTTGGTTGGGTGAGATAAAATATTTATGAACAAAAGTAAGAAGATAAAGATGTGTGTAAAAATAACAATATCGTCATAACTTACGTAAAATAGCGAGCATACGGTAGGAGTTAAGACGTAAAATGTGACCAGTCAAATAATATGTGAAGAGTAATATGGGCATAGTGTCGTAGTGCTTGTTTTATAAATGGAAATGGGTTTGTAAAATGGAAATTTTTTTAAAAAAATATGAAGACAGTGATTTTGAAACTGACACACAAGATTTTGAAGTTCTATTTAACTTAGGAAGATATTTTTTTAAAGTATATATGAATGACTGTTTTTGAAATATGTTGGTAAGAAAAGTGGATGATATTTTGAACTTAGCGAAATAAAAATAAAGTTTTTAAAAAAAGAAGTTCCTTACGTGAGGAAAATAGAGTAGTTATACGAGGTTATATGAAATAGAAGTGCGAAAGATGTATGTTAGAAAATCGCTATGAGATAGTAACTAAAGATCGCATCAGAAGAGTTTCATAATCAAGATTGCGTTTAAGTCGACTTAAGTGTAGAAAATCTAAGTAAAGGTTTTCGAAAGGATTTTAAACTTAGCGAAGAATTCAATAAAAGAAATATCGAAAATACTTTTTAGAATACCCCGGATCTGCAATGGGGAATTTCAAAGGTTAAAGATGGCGGACCTGAAGAGTTTATGTGAATCGAGAATAAGGAATAGGTTTGACGATCGAAACGTAGGGACGACTAAGAAGTAACTCTGTAAATACGCTACGATGGATTTCTACGATCATTAACATGAAAGTGCAATGATTAGAAAATGGTAAAATCAGGTGCGACCTGCAGAAGGAGGAAAGCTTAAAGTGAGCGCTTTAGATGCAGCGGCTACGATGCTCGTGTTACCTTCGGGCCAAATGTGCTGAACTATCATGTCGGTGTCGGCAAGCATGCCATATTCCCGACCCTCCTCTGGGATTTCCATCAGGGACTTGGCTAGCTCTTCTTCCTCATCACTCAGCCTGACCCCCCGCCTTGCCTCGGGGTTCAGCGTGCCCCAGTTCGATCTAAGCACCACGTCTGCTGGCATCGAGACGAACACATACTGCTGACTCCACCCTTTGATCTTGTCCGGCAAGCCTCTGATGAGGGGGTGACTTTTCTTAGTGGACAGATAATAGTAGGACCTCAGACTCTTCAGCGCGAAGAAGTGGCGGAAGAGGGACAGTGACGGGCAGATGCTGTTCCTCACGCACCGCACCAGGAAGCCGACGATCTTGCTGATGGAGTTTGGCATCTGCAGGAACAGTGGCAACTCCGGGAAATTCAAAATTTCGAGCACCAAGGGATGAAGGGGGAAGCGCAACCCCTGCTAGAAGCAGTCCATGTATACCCCGACCTCGTAATCCCCCACGAAACACACCCTTTCTGACACGGCAGACAGACAGACTGAGTTGGGCGGCCTAATGTACCATGTGCCGATGTCTGAGATGGACATCTTCACCGCCGACACCACACTCGAGATCTCGGCGGGTACTTCCCTAGCCACCGCCACTGTAAAAGCGGGGGGGGGGGGCTTCGACGCCCGAGGTACGGGCCCCTTCCCCTTCCTCAGGTCCCTCTGAGCCTCCGTGGACGAGCTCACAGATTGCTCCCGCCCACGGTCCAACTCCGTTTCTCCGATGACCTCTCCTCCGTGCTCTGCGCCATCCGCGACGGAGCTCTCTTCTTCCACTTGGTTCCGAACCCATTCTGCCACCTCCCCCGACTCTGGCAAGCGAATAGAAGATGTCAACGAAGACATTGAGAGAGAAGAGAGTCAATACCTATACGATTGTGACGGCTGCGATGATGGCACTGCGACAACGATCCAATCCCCGATAGCAACAGCAACCTCGACGGTGACAGTGTGGTCTCCGGCGATCACAAATGCTTAGTGAATTTCAAAAGTGAGAAACACTCACCCGTTTCCACCCAGAGATATTTATAAGACGCCCCGACTGATCGCAACCGCAGACATCCTGCCACGCATCGATGATCCACGCTACCTGATGCTTGACGCTTTGACTGATAGCCGCTGTCACATTCGCCATGTGTCGCCCTCTAAGTGGTGGAGACGCTTCGATTTCCAACCACCGTCGATTCGAAGAGATTGCATCGGTTCGCACAATGGGCATCAAGGAGCATCGATTCCCGCCCTCTTTCGAGCCGAAACGTTCACGTCAAATCGCAAAGCGGTCTTTTCAAAAAATTAACTCCCGCCTCTTTCTTCACTCAGGCCCAGGAATGGCCCCACCACCATTAATGTGGCCCGAGAGACTGGGCAACCAACAGTCGAGGTCGGACTGCCGCACCGACCATCAGCGAGCAATCTGGGCAGGATACCTAGGCTTGCCCCGTCTTGACGGGCCCCCTGGTCACCCTAAGCTCACCCTCATACCCATGTCAACCATACCTTGTCCCAACATTCTTCACCCCACGGCTCAGCGCTCGTCGACAGAAGGATGTTGGGGGCATTCATACCCTTGCAAGAAAACAATCCGCACATCCAACAAGGAGGAAGGAAAACCAAAAATATTGACTTCATTTATTTAAATGTTGGGGCCATTCACAGAGCCCGTCAAGAATACAATGCTACATCAGGTTCGGCCAATGGCCAGCTGTACAAAATTACAAAGTTCCCCTACACTAAGTCCTCCTCAGCTTCGTCGCCTCACCCCGTCCGTCCCCACCCGGTGCCGACCTCTCCGCTCGCCGAGCCCTCATCTCCTCCATCACTTGGCAGACTCCCGCCTGTAATGCCCTACCAGCTACTGCACAAGTACTAGAGGGGGGGTGAATAGTACTTTAAAATAATAAGGCGTATAATTCCAAATTAAATTGCAAACAACCACCAAATCAATTTGCGGAAGCTTAAATTGATTGACAACAATGAAATAAACAAAGCTAACAAACGATGTTAATGGGTTCGGATCCACCCAAGTCTCCCCGACTTGTTCCCGGTGATCCTACGTCCCAACCACCCGGATCCCCTCCGGATACTTGAGTTAGAAACCCTAACTCAAGATTTCCACTATGAATATCTTGTGAAAAACCTTCACAAGATCAAATCATACATGCAATGGCAAAGTGAATCCCACAACCCGGGATCACAAACTTCTCTCACAACCGAGAGAGCCAATAAGCAATATAAAGAGTTTAAATGAAATAAATACTCTTACCACAAAATCCTATACCTTGAGTTTTTCTTACCCAATAGGTGGAATGAAGGATTTGAGGAAGATGAAGTCACCAAGCCCTAGCACCAAGGAAATGAGCAGCAATGGGTGCCTAGGGAAGAGTTGGAGACTTGGATCAAGCAATAGCTTGAAGAGCTCACCAAGAACAAGCTTCTCTCTAGATCTAGAAATGAGAGAGAATGGCTTTCTTGTGAGGAAGAGAGCTTTAGATTTGAGGGAGAATGGCTATCTCTTTAGGGCTCAATGAATCTCTTAATGGCAGCTCTATTCAAGATAGAAATGACCTAGGTTCGTATTTATAGGAACCCAAAAACATAAGTTAGGTCAATCTCCAACGGAAAGAAATCTGAGTGAATTAGTCGGTCAAAGAATATTCACTGACCGACTAGTTCATCAACTAGTCGGTCAGTCACAAAGCATGGACCGACTAAGAGCAGATCTGAGAAGAGATAGAATTTCAGACCTAGAAAACTAGTCGGTCCAAGAACACTGTCTGACCGACTAGTTTCACAACTAGTCGGTCAGTCAATGAACGTAGACCGACTAAGAGGCAAAACAACATAGTCTGAAGGCAAGTTGACTTAGTCGGTCCAAGAACAAAAGTTGACCGACTAGATTGTCAACTAGTCGGTCATCAAACGTTCTTAGACCGACTAACGGTAAACAGTAGCTTAGGAGAAATTTGGCATGTACAGTAAATCACAACTAGTCGGTCAAAGAAGCATCACTGACCGACTAGTTCACAAACTAGTCGGTCGGTGAGTCAACGTAGACCGACTAACTGTAAACAGTAAAGAACAAAGATTTAACTGACTGAAACTAGTCGGTCCAA
This sequence comes from Scilla litardierei, assembly GCA_030789695.1. Taxonomy (NCBI): domain Eukaryota; kingdom Viridiplantae; phylum Streptophyta; class Magnoliopsida; order Asparagales; family Asparagaceae; genus Scilla; species Scilla litardierei. The sequence goes on along the minus strand of CM061142.1, from coordinate 602,229,713 downwards.
GAACAGTGGACGACTGACTAGATTGTGATCTAGTCGGTCAGTACTTGTTCTTGTACCAACTAACATGCACAACAAAGTCCGAATCGAAGCGCGACGCTTCGAGGAAGATAGAGTGAACTAGTGCAAGAATCCTAGAGCTACGAAATGAGCGAAATGAAGATAGAAACGTAAGATATACTCAAGGCTTAACATTCTATCAATCGAAACTAAAAGACTATAAATAAAACCTTAATAAACGGTCTTTGAGAGCTTCGATTGAATCTTCATTACTTCCAAAGCGTTGCATGAGCTTCAACGAAGCTTTAGGCTTGAATACGAGCTTTTGGAAGTGTTGAGATGTCGCTTTGAATAATCTCGTGAAATTGGCGACGATCTCCAATACTGCGCTCACAAATTGTTAGTTCATGAATTATTTATGTTTGCTCATCATCCAAAACCAAATCCGGGGAGTCCAATATTCAACATTCTCCCCCTTTTTGGTGATGACAAACCAACACAAATAATAATCAAAGATAATAATTCAAATGTAAAATACTTACTCCCCCTGCATTGATGACACGTTAATTCCAAAATGAATATAAATGAATTGTATCAAGCAGACGAGTAAGATAAATAAAGTGAATTGATTTTTGAAATATCGGATTTTGAAAATCCTTATTTGTATCTTAACTCCCCCTGAATCTAACATATCAAACTAGATTCTTGGAAATCGAGTTAAATTTTTCATTTGCGCTATTTATTATCATTATCTCTCCCCCTTTGGCATTATCCCAAAAAAATGGGGGGCATACAACGACAACAATTAGGAAATGTAAAATCCAACATCGGGAGTCGTAGACAAAAACAATGGACCAACTTGACACCAAGGGAAAATGTGGGAATCAAAACAAGGTGTGTCAAATTTTCCATTATCAATAAAAATCAACGATAATCAAAATCATCAAAAATACCAAATGTTTATTCATTTCTTGAATAAAGAAACATACTCTTCAATATTCAATATTCTTGGTTAATTTTGTGCATGGAAAACAATTCTATACAATTATAGAATATAAATCTATTTAACCAAGGTTACATGCGTCGAGCGACGAAATCACATTTCAAATGTATTCAAAGAATATTAAAATGTGCACGACGAATAAAAACAGAGTGAACGACGATGTACATATATATAAATATAGACAACATGAGTACATCCAAAAAGATATCACATCGAATATATGAGGTACATCATGTCAAGCGCTACATATCATCAAAAAGAAATACATCAACATCATCATCATCAAAAAAAAAAATACAACAACAGCGACGTCATCCAAAATACATCAAAACATAATAATCCTCATACCCTATCCTAACCCAGAATACTCTCGCTAAAATACATCATCCAAAGTGTATATGGAGAGTCCTCGGAACAACGATCACGAGGAGGAGGCAGGATCTGCAGCGTCCGTGGGTCCAGTCGACGGAGTGGACTCAGGATCTGCAGGGAGTAGAGGCGTCTCAACAGATGGAATCGACGGGGCTGGAGTCGAGATCTCAGCAACAGGCTCAACAGCAGCATGAGTCTCGACAGAAGCAGCAGCAGCAGATACAAGAGCAGGCTCGGAAACTGGATCAGCAGCAGATGGCTCTGGAACACCGGAAGAGGTGGCAACTCCAGGAGCAGAAGTGGAAGTACCAGCAGCAGCAGAAGTGCCCATGGGGGCACGAGTCGAAGCACGACAGATCTCCACAACGTCCTCCTCATCCATCTCATCCATCTCCTCTCCCTCAGACACGGAAGGAGGAAGCTCAACACCCATCTGACGTGCCATACGGCAGACCACCTCCTCGGTACGAGCCAAGCGGGACTCGTGACGAAGAAGTATCCGGACGACGTCATCAAGGGTGGCAACGGGAGAAGCAGAGGCAGTGGCAGAGGCAGGGACAGACGCTGAAGGAGTCGTCCTCTGAACGTGACGAAGCGCCGCAAGAGATTTCTTGACGGCCGTCGCATTCAGCGGAGGACCGAGGGGACGCTCATCGTCACGAGGCAATGTGACACGAAAGTGACGAAACACGAGGGTCAACATGCAAGGAAAAGGAATATGAGCCGATTTATTGGACTTTCGAATACACTCGAAAGAATCAATCTTGTCGAGTATAATTCGAGCCCAATTAATCGAGCTCCCCATGAAGATCGCATAGATAAGCTTCAAAAATGGCTGGGATGGCAAAGATGAGGAGCCGTACTTGGGAAGCAAGCACGACTTCAGAATCAAATTTAGGACCCAAGCATTTGGCTTAAAAGATTTAGAGGGCACGCCAATCATAGCAGGAGGAATCTGATGGAAAATCTCTGATAGGATGGTCTGGTCAAGAGAGGAAATATCATCTACCGAGATATCAGAAGGAAGAAGGCCAGACGAAGAGATACCCAGAATCTCTCCTAAGATTTCCGCAGTGAGGACTATAGGAGTCCCCAAAACGGTCGTCTCAATAGAGTGGGTCTGAAAGAACTGACCCCGGATCCTATTGGCATAGAAAAGCTTCACTAATCTAGGATAGGGGCGAGGATTCGCCTTCGGGTCAAATCGAAGGTAATCGAGAAGACCCGACGACGACAGAAGATCAGCTAGCCCTATGAAGTCGCTGAACTGGACGAAATGCTCCAGAAGCAGCGGACAATGTTCGATACGATTATATGCCGCAAGACACAAAGGGTCATCGCGACATAAGGAAATATCGACACCGCCCATCGGCATCGGAGCCTTTCCCTTAGGCTTTCGAGAAGACGTACGAGGGTGGGTGCTAGACTCGGGATGAATAGGAGGAGAGGGTTCCCTATGAGTCTCGGTCTCGGGATTATACTCCGTATCGGAATCGGTAGGAGTATGGAACGAAGAAGGAGAGACAAGAGATTTGGCCTTTGGCTTAGGTTTGGGCTTGGGTTTGGGTTGACCTTTAGGTTTAGCGGTTGTCGTCCTCTTCTTCTTGAGAGGAGGCGAAGACGACGAAGGATGGGTGGTCTTGGCTCTACGCTTCGTAGGGGTTGGATGCTCGGGATCCGAAGAGGTTGGATCAACGGTCATCGGAGAGGGGTTAGAGGAAGGGATCGGAATGCGTGTTCTTGCCATAGTCGAAGCAAGACACGAGATCAAATCAACGAATCCTAGCACAACCCTAGAAATCCGAAACCCTAGAGGAAGAAATTTAGAACCCTAGGCAGAGAAACCTAACCCTAGAGCTGAAAACGAAACCCTAGATAGGAGAGGGATGAGGTAGGTTTACCCTAGGAGGAAGAACGACGGCCGGCGACGGCGGAGATGATCGGAAAGAGGCCGGAAGTCGATCGGAAGGGGAAGGGTCGGGGTTTTGAGCGGAGTGAACTGAGTTTTCGATCGATTAGAATGGAAATCGATCGACTAAACTGAGTTTAAGTCGGTCGATTTCCCAAATGACCAAACAGCCCCTGGCACAACTAGTCGGTCACAGTTCAAGCACTGACCGACTAGTTCACAAACTAGTCGGTCGGTAAATGAGCTTGAACCGACTAGGTGCAAACAGTGGCTGAATCCAAGAAGACTGACAAGATTTAGTCGGTCTGCGTTCGATTACTGACCGACTAGATCTCAATCTAGTCGGTCGGTCACTGAACATGAACCGACTAAAGAGTCAAAAACTTGAAAATTAAGTTCTCTCCATAATACGCTTGGACGAAAAATCTCAAAACTCTCAATAGACATCTAAACCACCCCATTAAACATCGAAAAAACAGAAATTTGACGATTACGCACAAATCGAACGAAAAATTAAGATAACACTTAAAATTCTCGAAAAATCCAATAATTCTAGCATGAATGAGACATTGTCAAGAATAATAGCATGCAAAATTATTGAATGAAACATGAATCCTATATTTCGGATTCACCCATAATCCCCAATTCTCGACGCAACCGCACAAAGGAGTCCTCCTTTAGGGGTTTCGTGAAAATATCGGCGATTTGCTTTTGGGTTTCAACGTACACTAGAATGATGTCCTTTTTAGCAACATGGTCATCTAAAAAGTGGTGGCGGACATCTATGTGTTTCGAACGGGAATGATGTACCGGGTTCTTGGAAAGACATATTGCACTTTGGTTGTCAACCATGATAGGGCAAGTATCACAATTTATACCAAAGTCTTTAAGTGTGTGTCTCATCCAAAGAACTTGAGCACACGCGGCACCGGCGGCAATATATTCCGCCTCGGTGGTTGAAAGTGATACGGAATTTTGCTTCTTGGAAAACCAAGAGACAAGAGAATTTCCTATAAAATGGCAAGTGCCACTAGTACTTTTCCTGTCGGATTTGCATCCCGCATAATCGGCATCACTATATGAGATTAACTCATATGTGCTAGATCTCGGATAAAGTAATCCAAAATCTAAAGTGTAACTTAGATAGCGAAAAATACGCTTTACCGCTACTAAGTGAGACTCCTTAGGTTGAGACTGATAACGAGCACATATACATACGGCAAACATAATATCGGGCCTACTTGCGGTAAGATAAAGCAAACTACCAATCATACCTCGATATAAACGAATGTCTACATCCTTACCGCCCGTATCCTTGTCAAGATGCGTAGTCGTGCTCATTGGAGTCTTTTTCCCGGAGGTATTCTCCATTCCAAATCGCTTTAGCAACTCCACCGTGTACTTCGTTTGGTGGATGAAGATTGCATCGTTCATTTGGCGAATTTGGAGTCCTAAGAAATATTTGAGTTCGCCCATGTGGCTCATCTCAAATTGTTCCTTCATAACATTAGAAAACTCTTCGCAAAGAGTGAAGTTAGTAGCACCGAAAATGATATCATCAACATAAATTTGTACTAATAAAATATCATTATTCGCATGCTTAACAAAAAGAGTTGAATCGGCTTCGCCCATTTTAAAATTCAAATCCAAAAGAAAATTCTTTAGGCGATCATACCAAGCTCGAGGAGCTTGTCTCAAACCATAAAGAGCTTTCTTTAGTTTAAAAACGTGATTTGGAAATTTTTCATTTATGAAGCCCGGAGGTTGAGAAACGTAAACTTCCTCAACGACATCTCCGTTTAAAAAAGCACTTTTAACATCCATTTGAAATAATTTAAAATTCTTATGGCATGCAAAAGACAAAAGTAATCTAATTGATTCTAATCTAGCTACCGGAGCGAAGGATTCTTCGAAATCAATACCTTCCTCTTGTCGATAGCCTTGAGCTACTAACCGAGCTTTGTTCCGGACGACGACTTGGTTTTCGTCGGTTTTGTTCTTGAAAATCCACTTTGTCCCTATGACGGTGTGGTTCTTCGAAGGCAATGGAACAAGCTCCCACACTTCATTCCTCTCGAATTGAATGAGCTCCTCCTCCATGGCAAGTATCCAAGCACTATCTTCGCATGCTTCAACTATATTCTTTGGCTCTATTGATGAGGCAAAGGCGCAATTGGCGAAGTGGTGAACTTGTGATCTTGTCTTGACACTATCTTGAATATTGCCAATTACTTGCTCATGGGGATGGTCGCGAATGACATGACGTCGCTTGGGAATACCTTGATCACTTGGAACATTCTCAACAACTTCATTAGTCGGGTTAGTCTCAATAGAATCAATAGACTTAGAATTATCAAATGAATCACATAAAACATCCATAGAATCATTATCATTTGAACTTCTAGTTGGAACAAATCCTTCATTAAATGAGACATGAAGCGACTCCTCGATCGTCGAGGTTCGTTTGTTGAATATCCGGTAGGCTTTGCTACGCGAAGAATATCCCACAAAAATCCCCTCATCGGATCTCGGATCGAATTTGTCCAAACTACCATATGTGTTCTTAATAAAACATTTCGAACCAAAAACACGAAAATGTTTAACTTGAGGCAACCTACCAAACAACAATTCATAACAAGTTTGTTTAGTGCCGGGCCTCAAAAGTATTCTATTAAACACATAGCAAGCGGTGTGTACCGCTTCCGCCCAAAATTGATGGCCAAGTTGGCTATCATCAAGCATAGTGCGAGCACACTCCACTAGCGTCCTATTCTTTCTCTCAACTACACCATTTTGAGGCGGTGCACGAGGGAAAGAGAAGGTGTGAGTAATACCAACTTCATCACAAAATGTCTCAAAAGACTCATTCTCAAATTCACCTCCATGATCACTACGAATAGTGACAATGGTGTTTCCTAAGAGATTTTGTACTTTCTTAACAAAAATTGTGAAGTTTTCAAAAACTTCATTTTTATTGCACAAGAAAAATACCCAAGTAAATCTTGAATAGTCATCTACGATGACAAGTCCATACCTTGCATTTCCTAAGGAAGCTACTCTAGTTGGCCCAAATAAATCTAGATGTAATAGCTCTAGTGGCCGTTTTGTAGAGATGCTTTTCTTAGGTTTAAATGAAGATTTAGGAAGCTTGCCGCGTTGATAACAATCACAAAAACTTTTCTTTTCAAAAACAAGCTTCGGAAAACCTTTAATAGAATTCAATTTTGAAAGCTTATATAGTGTTCCAAAGTTCACATGTCCAAAGCGTCGATGCCATAAGTGTTGTTCACTTGTGTTGGCAACGAGACATTGTTCATATGACCTAGGAAGATCCAAAATATAAATGTCTTTACGACGAGTTCCGGAAAATAATAATTTTTCATTATCCTTTCTTAAAATATGACACAATCCTTTCGCAAAGCTAACTTTGTAACCTTTGTCACAAAGTTGACTTATTGAAATAAGATTATGATTTAAACCACTAACAAGATACACATCACTAATTAATGGTTTAGAAGGGTTACCGACATTACCAACACCTATGATGGTTCCGCTCTCGTTGCCTCCAAATACGACGCGGTTTCCATTCACAATGGGAACCACTCCGGAGAGCAATCGAGCGTCACCCGTCATGTGTTTGGAGCACCCGCTATCGAGTATCCAATTCCCTTTGGAGCTAAATTTAAATTTGTTGCTCCTTTTCTTTTTCTTTTCCTTGAGTACCTAAAGATAGATAAGTTTCATATCATGGTACCCAAGGTCATTGGGTCCAAGGGATTAGACCTTTGGAAGCCAAGTCCAAGTGGACTTAGACTTCCCCACATAATTCTTACTATGCACAACATCCGAAAAATAAGCATTCATATATATTTGTTTTTCGTCCATGCTTGTGTCCTTTGGGCTCCAAATAGTGAAAACTTTGGGAGCCATCATCCTATTGGGTGCATGCATGCGACGTTGATTTCTACGTGATGCATGTTGTGGATAGGCATACGGGACATGATGGAATGGTGCACGACGAGAATTATTCATATGATGAGGTGGGTGTACATATGCATGTGTGGGAACACGTGCGTGAGGGTGTCTCACTTGGTGTGCACGTGCCCGAGAATGTGTTGCATAAAAATCATCATAAGTGTGAGATGGTGGAGTAGGACGTGTGTTCCTACGTGGCATGGAATTGGTGTACATATAAGCATGCCCCTTCTTTGGAGGTCCACCCAATGTGGGTTTCTTTCCGAAAGAGGGTGTGGACGAGGTGGAAGCACCATTGGTAGATGAACTACTAATAGAGTGTTTGCTCCCACTCGTTGAGGCTTCGGAAGTTGGCCTAACAAAGGTAGTGACCGACTTGGAAGAATTTCCCATCATATACCCCAAGCCAATGTGGTGCTTGGCCGGAAGTAAATCTTTTAGGATATTATCCAAATGGCCTTTACCCTTGTTGAATTTGTTGATTCGGCCCAATGTGTCCTCATATTTCTCTTTGAGAGAACGCAAGGAAGTATCCAAAGTGGATATTTGCGAAGTGAGCACATAAACACGAGATTTAAGATTCTCGTTCTCAATACTTAAAGTCGAGTTTTGAGAAGTTAAATCCGCTATCTCATGTTCTTCTGCATCCTCAATGCTAACATGTTCAAGTTTAGATTTGAGATTTACTATCTCTTTTCTTAACTCTTCAACAACGGTGTCGTTGTTGGTGATGATAGTCTTAGGCGATGTTTGAATGCTAGCTAGGTCATCTTTTACCTTAGTATATCTATTTACTAACTTAGTATATTTTGACCAAAGTTGAGTGTTAGCATCCCTAAGATCATCCATCGTTACCTCATCGCTTTCTTCATCACTATCATCGGAAGAGGAGGATCCTTGATCGTGCTCCTCTCTTGCCATGAAACACATGTGTGCTTGCTCCACGTGCTCATCGTCCGACTCTCCGCTTGAGGAATCCTCGGAGTCGGTGAAGGTAGCTCCGACAAGTCCCTTCTTGTTTCCTTTCGTGTACTTCTTGGACTTGTCATACTTTGGCGCCTTCCACTTCTCCTTTTGCTTGTTTTGAGGACAATCCGCTTTGATGTGTCCTGGCTTATTGCATTTAAAGCACAAAGGTGGAGAGGCGTTAGTAGATGTAAACTTAGATTTGTGTTTGAAGTTACCCTTTCGGAAGAAGCGATTGAACTTCTTTGCCATGAGTGCAATGGATTCCATGTCCATTTCTTCTTCCGAGTTCTCATCATCGGTAGAGGTGGATGAAGCCGCCTTGAATGCAATCGCCTTTTTCTTAGGCGCATCTAGGTTCAAATATGACTTCATCTTTTCTTGTAGCTTCACCTTGCTATCTTTGCGTACCTCATATGACATCAAAGTACCCATTAGTTGAACTACGGTATATTTGTCCATGTCGTTACCTTCCTCGATGGCGAAGGTACGTTTTTCCCAAGAAGAGGGAAGTCCTTCAATAAGCTTTAAGCACTTCTCCTTTTGAGTGTAGATCTTGCCGAGGGCCTCTAACTCGTTTATTATATCAACGAAACGAGCGTAATATTCTTTCATCTTCTCGCCCTGTTGCATATGAAACATTTCGTAATCTTTGGTTACGACTACGAGTTTAGAGTCTCTTACCCTACTCGTCCCTTCGTGTAGAATGAGGAGGGAGTTCCAAATTTGATATGCACTCTTACATGTGCATATCTTATTGAAATCCTCGGGCTCCAATGCACATTGCAAGGCGTTCATTGCCTTGGCATTGCTTACCTCCGCGGCAACCTCCGCGGTAGTCCATTTCTCAAAATCTTCTTCTTCGGGTTCAATATACTCCTTCATTGTAGTTCTCCATAAAGATGCACTTCGGAGGAAGGTTTCCATCCGACACTTCCAGTACCCGTAGTTGGTACCGTTGAAGAATGGAGGCCTCGTAGAGGAATGTCCTTCCATCACGGAAGATGCTCCTTCACGGTTCCTGAAGGTGTCATAGTTGGAAGGTGGACGCACGGTCTTGTTGTCGTTGGCAGACATAGCTGAGAATCTGGCTTTGATACCAAATGTAATGCCCTACCAGCTACTGCACAAGTACTAGAGGGGGGGTGAATAGTACTTTAAAATAATAAGGCGTATAATTCCAAATTAAATTGCAAACAACCACCAAATCAATTTGCGGAAGCTTAAATTGATTGACAACAATGAAATAAACAAAGCTAACAAACGATGTTAATGGGTTCGGATCCACCCAAGTCTCCCCGACTTGTTCCCGGTGATCCTACGTCCCAACCACCCGGATCCCCTCCGGATACTTGAGTTAGAAACCCTAACTCAAGATTTCCACTATGAATATCTTGTGAAAAACCTTCACAAGATCAAATCATACATGCAATGGCAAAGTGAATCCCACAACCCGGGATCACAAACTTCTCTCACAACCGAGAGAGCCAATAAGCAATATAAAGAGTTTAAATGAAATAAATACTCTTACCACAAAATCCTATACCTTGAGTTTTTCTTACCCAATAGGTGGAATGAAGGATTTGAGGAAGATGAAGTCACCAAGCCCTAGCACCAAGGAAATGAGCAGCAATGGGTGCCTAGGGAAGAGTTGGAGACTTGGATCAAGCAATAGCTTGAAGAGCTCACCAAGAACAAGCTTCTCTCTAGATCTAGAAATGAGAGAGAATGGCTTTCTTGTGAGGAAGAGAGCTTTAGATTTGAGGGAGAATGGCTATCTCTTTAGGGCTCAATGAATCTCTTAATGGCAGCTCTATTCAAGATAGAAATGACCTAGGTTCGTATTTATAGGAACCCAAAAACATAAGTTAGGTCAATCTCCAACGGAAAGAAATCTGAGTGAATTAGTCGGTCAAAGAATATTCACTGACCGACTAGTTCATCAACTAGTCGGTCAGTCACAAAGCATGGACCGACTAAGAGCAGATCTGAGAAGAGATAGAATTTCAGACCTAGAAAACTAGTCGGTCCAAGAACACTGTCTGACCGACTAGTTTCACAACTAGTCGGTCAGTCAATGAACGTAGACCGACTAAGAGGCAAAACAACATAGTCTGAAGGCAAGTTGACTTAGTCGGTCCAAGAACAAAAGTTGACCGACTAGATTGTCAACTAGTCGGTCATCAAACGTTCTTAGACCGACTAACGGTAAACAGTAGCTTAGGAGAAATTTGGCATGTACAGTAAATCACAACTAGTCGGTCAAAGAAGCATCACTGACCGACTAGTTCACAAACTAGTCGGTCGGTGAGTCAACGTAGACCGACTAACTGTAAACAGTAAAGAACAAAGATTTAACTGACTGAAACTAGTCGGTCCAAGAACAGTGGACGACCGACTAGATTGTGATCTAGTCGGTCAGTACTTGTTCTTGTACCAACTAACATGCACAACAAAGTCCGAATCGAAGCGCGACGCTTCAAGGAAGATAGAGTGAACTAGTGCAAGAATCCTAGAGCTACGAAATGAGCGAAATGAAGATAGAAACGTAAGATATACTCAAGGCTTAACATTCTATCAATCGAAACTAAAAGACTATAAATAAAACCTTAATAAACGGTCTTTGAGAGCTTCGATTGAATCTTCATTACTTCCAAAGCGTTGCATGAGCTTCAACGAAGCTTTAGGCTTGAATACGAGCTTTTGGAAGTGTTGAGATGTCGCTTTGAATAATCTCGTGAAATTGGCGACGATCTCCAATACTGCGCTCACAAATTGTTAGTTCATGAATTATTTATGTTTGGTCATCATCCAAAACCAAATCCGGGGAGTCCAATATTCAACACCGCCTCCCTCTTCTCTTGCAGCAATGGAATGAGATGCTCGTCATGGTAGCGGCAGATGGCAGCTTCAATCATGCCTCGGTCAACCTCCTGCTTCTCCTCCAGCTGCTTCTTCAGTATAGTCTTCTCCTTCTTCTCCGCCTTGATCGCTTGCTTCAGCCCAGTTATCTTCTCATGCTGCACCTCGATCACCTGCTTCTTGCTTGCCATCTCGTCGGCGTGCTTCCCCAAGATGTCGGCCTGCTTGCACTCCTCCTCCAGGAGTTGACGCTCGAGCGTAGCCTTCGCTGCATCTAAGTACGCGGCCCACGCCTTCTCAACCTTGTAGGCGGTCGCGACCCGCTCCAGCTCTGCCTCCTTCCATCACAGCTTTTTTCTGGTGTCACAAAGGTCGACCCTTGCCTTCTCAAGAGCAGCCATTGTGGCAGCCACCGGGGTTTGACGCTGCAGGGCCACCATAGCTACGACCATCTACAAAAAGATCCAACTCAGTCAGATGTGAGCAAGAAGACTTGGAAGGTGAAGCGAGGAGTTCGACCTACCTACATGGTGTGCCACACAGCGGAGCCGCACAACCGCTCTGCACCCACGCGGATAAGGGATTCACGATCTTGCGGCAGTATGCAGTACTCTGCTAGACGGTCCGCCACCCCGACATCCCCGAATACCGACTCATCACGGCCTATTCGATAGGTCGGCCGGTGGAGACCATCGCTGGGAAGCGCCTCGACCTCAGCCTTTGTCACCTTGAAACGAATAAGCGCGTTCTCGCAACTTGGGTGCGACTCTCTTCCCATCTCCCGCATAGGGATTTCGTAAGGCCACTACTGGACGAGGGGGGGGGGGGCTTGCGAGGCTCGTCCGTCGCCGGAACCCGCGTAGGGATCGAGGGGCACTCCCCGGTCGGTCGAACCCCCCGACGCATCTTCGCCAGCTCGTTGAGGGGGAACGCCTGATTCGAACGTCCATCACCTCCTGTTTGCCTCCTCCGCAGCCAGAACCTCGACACTTCGTTTTCAGGCTACCACCTTCACCGGATCCCCCTCGTCTGTCGATCTCTTACCCTTATCCTGCGGGTTAGCATTCTCCGTAACCTGCATGCCAACAGCCCTCAGCACTTCCTCCCGCTAGAGCATCGTGTCTTCGCCTGCGATGGAAAGAGATATCAGAGTAAGCCTACCTGAGAGCTCACCAGATTCAAAGTACCTTGGGGCCAAAAATCCTGGGCGAGCCGATCGTTTTGTGTCAAGCTCGCCAGCTGGCGGTCCGCCTTGGGTAGTTCTGCCAAAATCTGTGCCTTCACCAGATCTTCACCTGTTGGCTTCACCCTCTCATTCACTAGAGGGTTCAAAGCCCCCCAGTTCGACATCAGCACCGTGTCGTCCGGCATCATGACGAAGACAAAATCCTCCATCCACCTACCCACGTCGACTGGCACCCCGACGATGAGCTCCCGTACCCTCCTCACACAGACACAGTGGTACATCCACTTCTTCCGAACTGTAAAGAAGTGCTGGAACAGCGCCAAGGACGGACTCAGGGAGCTGGCGAGGCGTAGGACGACAAACCCCACCAGCAAGCCCCAGGAGCGGGGCATCAATGCGAAGATCGACAGCTCCAGAAAATTCAAAAGGTGGAGGAGATAAGGATGGACCGGGAAGCGGAGCCCCAATTCAAAGGACCGAGCGTAGACCCCAACTTTGTTATCACCGGGACGATATACTCTCTCCTCGGCCCCAGTAACCTGCACTTCACAGGGCGAACGGGCGAACATCACCCAGATCTCCTTAATGTTAACCACCCTTGGCACGTCGGTGCGCCATGTCCTCCATCTCAGAGGCCTCTGCATCCACCACCACCTCTCCTCTTCTGCTGACTCCTCTGTTACAATACCACTACCTCCTTTGAAGTCAAACTGAGAAGCCATTGATCAAAGGATCAAGAAATTACCTAGCAGAGTAGCCGAGCTAAAAGGACGATCGGAAGCGGATCTCCGGTGAGGGCAACAACGACAACGTCGGCGAGCGACGGACAGAAGCTGGAAATAGCGAAGGGCAGTCGAAATCGGGAGAAACTTTCGATCGATTCTCTCCTCCCATACTTATAGCAAGCAACGGGCCATCCCGACCGTCGATGTGCCGCTACGCGGTGCCCATCAGAGTACCCCTGATGCCTCGACTGGCGTGACAGTCACTTCAGCCACGCGTTGCAAGTTCAGCAGCAGAGGCGCTTCGATTTTCCCCTGCCCTTTCAAATCACACTAATGGCCAGCCGGGCGGGAACTCCAAGACCAACGCCACCGCTTCTAAGCATGAAACGAAATCCAAACCGCCCTTTTCAGGTGGAGGAAGTGGTACGTCATCCAAGCCGAGCCGGGCTCCCACCTCGAACTCGAATGCCGAGGGCAATTGTTACGACCTAAAGATCGTGATAGTCCGACCTTCCATCGAAGACCACCAGATGCCTGTCCAGCTCGCCCCTCCTTCACGAAGCCTACTTAGACCAGCGTCAGGACGCTCCTCGCCCCGACTTCGTAGGCCGCTCACTCATTCCCCCAGATTCGCTAGGTGTCTGACGACCCTAAGGCCCAGTACAGTTAGGGGAGGGGCGCACTCCACCAATGTCCCTGTCGGTTGCGTGCATGTTCCCCTCCGAGCTCGCCGGGCATAGCGGGCATAGCGTGCGACCGATCACACGTCGTCAATCAGGAGTGACCTAGCGGCTCATCTGCGGTCGCGACCCTCAAATGCACTCCGACGACTCATCGTCGCACATGACATAAAAAACAACCAAGTACAAGGACGCCTCTGATGCTTCCGTCGCTTGATAACCTGACAAAGTGCCCCCTGGCCGCTGCACCCCCTAACACTTGGTGCTTTCTGCCCTGACACCCTGACAAAAGAACCCCTGGCTATTGTGCCGTCTGACAAAAGCATTGCTGACACCCCTGACCCTGACATCCTCGTCTGAAGCTTCCGCTGACAGATAGGCCTGCTTAGCACGTCGAGTCATCACGCCAGGTCAGCCTCACCAAACCGCCTCCATCAGGTATAAATACCCCTTTCCCTCCATTGGGGAGGGGGTTGGCAAATTAATCCCGAATCTTATTACTCACAAACAAGAGCAAAGGTCTTCCATATCTTTGTTCTTTCTCAACCGATAGCTCATCACATACGGTCGACTCACTCTTAGTCCGACCTACGTGCCTGGCCTCCGCTTTAAGTCCTATTACTAACTTAGGCATCAGAGAGCCTATGGGTTGGACCCCAACCCGATCTTTCTGACGAGTTGCTCCTTGTGCAGTCCAGCCTGTCGTCTCGGATCGCGCCCAGCTCCCTCCTCCGGCAGTGAGTCGTCGGGTCAAGTCCTTGTGGAATCGATTCCATGGTTGTCCTTTGTAGTGCGCCCAGCCTCTCCACTGCACTCATTACCTGTTAAATAGCCTACCCTAATCCTCGCCCTAATCCCCTGTTAATCATAACCACCGTGTCCTGGGTTCCCCTTAATACAAATTCATTGTACGCGAGTTCTACCCCGCAACAGCTTTTATCTATCTATATCCTCCCACTATTTTTACGCTCATTTTAAGTCTTAACAATGAACGATTTAATCGAATTAAATAAATGGATAAGAGATCCAATCACCCTGAGCCTAACAACCTTGAGTGTAGCTCAACAAGTTGCTTGACTCTGCGATCAGTAGATGCCTCTTCATCAATCATATCAGATTTGACTCTCTTATTGGTTTTTACCCCTAGTCACTTGTGATCATGAGTGTGCTAATCCAAATCACAATGACCAGTCTAGTCGGACCCTTGTTTCGTGTCTAGCCTGACTTGACCGGCGTTCGGTGTATTCACGATATGTCGGTTTGGGTCAGGTCTTAGACTACATCTATAGCTCAACTTACTCCGGCGCTCGGTGTATTCACGACACGACGGTTTGTGTCAAGTCAAGATTTCATCTTATGTATTTAAGGAGTTGGTTTCTATAAGGTTGCCATGTCACAGCTTGAGTGTAGCT
The DNA here is from genome assembly GCA_030789695.1 of Scilla litardierei. Taxonomy (NCBI): domain Eukaryota; kingdom Viridiplantae; phylum Streptophyta; class Magnoliopsida; order Asparagales; family Asparagaceae; genus Scilla; species Scilla litardierei. Next base: position 602,214,626 of record CM061142.1, on the reverse strand, counting down.
CAGCAACTGGAACACGGGTCCTATAGTTACCAACCCCTAAAACAAGGAGGGCTACGGCTAATCTTGAAGAATATTATTAACGTATTTGACTTAGATATAGTCCAGGTTGTCATATAGTCATGATTCACATCATTGCGGTCCAGCGGAACACAGCCAGGAAATTGACTAAGACAAGATCACTTATCCCTAAGACTAGCTAAGGTGATCCAACAAACTTAGCCAAGCACATTGACTGGATCATGGTCCATTGAATGAAGCTTGTCATTTTTATATGCGTGCCATAGACTAAAATGCTTTTATTAACAACTAATTAATCCTATCAACTAGTTGAATTCTTAAATTCAAAATTTTAGGATTTGTTTAATAATTTTTATTAAATCCTTATCAACTATAAGGTTCACGTGCTATCCTAATCGTTATTAGGATTTTAATAAATTTATTAACAACGATAAAAGCGAAGTCCTTTAATGAAATTAAAATTTTCATTAAAGGGACTACCCTAATCAGGAATTAGGTCTTAAAGTATTGTTAATGTTTTATTAAAACATTGCATGTTATTATAATTTATCTCATAAATTTTAACGAGTTCTTAATGGTTAACCTAAGAGGGTTGTCTTGTGTTATCAAATAAGTGACAACATTTGCATAGCCATTAACATAAAGTTACACTAATTTCATCGCATAAAAGGGTGTACAACTATTTAACAATTAAATAGAATAATGTTTATCAAATAAACAATTTTAGCATGCATACTTAAATTTAACATTTAAAATTAAAAATATGATTTTTAAAACATTTTATTTTATCTCATAAAATAAAAAACTTGTTTTAAAAGATCACAAAATTTGCATGCTACTTAAAATATGTATCGCATAAAAATTTTAGGCCTTTTAAAATCATCTTTTAAAAAATATCACATAAATTTTAAAACATTTTTAAAAGGCATCTAAAAACATTTTAAAAATTATCTCATAACTTTAAAACATTTTAAAAATATTTTAAAAGCATTTCAATGTTTAATAAAATCGCAGTGCTAGATCGTTACGCAAACCATGGCTCCGATACCACTGTAGGGTTTTGGCGGACCCTTAAGGTACAAATCCGTGCCCGTCCTAAGTCGGACGGACCACAGAAACAAAAATTACAACGGAAAAATATATGTTAATCTAATTAACATGCAGCCCTAAGGAACAAGACCCTTAGCCTGGATCTCTGCCAACTATGGGTGTATCTGACCACCCCAAGAGGGATCTAAACTACTGCGAATAATTAAAACGAAAGCTTCTAAAAACATACCCGAAACCTTGCCCTGGGGCAGGCAAGGTGTACCACATAGTCTTTCGAGCCGCTCCCCGTCCCACGTCGAGCCGCTCCTCGAACCGCTCCTCGAACCGCTCTGCATCCCGAGACGAGCAATCCTTGTGTCGCCGAGCCAACCATGCGCCAAAGAAAGTTTCACGCGAGTGAAAGCCTTCTTCAAGATTTCGGATCCGAATCCGAACTCCTTCGTGGCTTTGCTAGAGCACTTCAGGAGTAAGGCAGAAATATAGGGAGAAGAAGAATTAATTTAAGCTTCGATCCGAGCGTGCTCCAACGTTTTTGGGAGACGCTCAGATCTTGAGCTTGGGACTAATTTGGAGGAAGGGGGAGGCCCCTATTTATATAGGAGGCTGACTCTCCTCTTTTCTCCACAACTGATGTGGGACTATTAAATGGAGTAAATAAATTCAATTTAGTTTGCCTTTCACAAAGGCCAAATTTCCGTGAATTTTAACTCCCTCACCATTGAGCTTCACGAATGATACAATCTATCAATTCGAAGGGCGTTCAACGATGAACGCATAGGAAAAAACGACGAGTCAATCGGAGTCTGTTTGACCCTCCAATTGATCTTCCAAAGATCAGCCCAAACATGATTCTGCTAAAAGTTTCAGCCGTCAAAATTCGCGCATAGTGTTGGATATGGACGACATGTATACACCCATGAGGGGATGTATGAGGGTATATGGACCTCAGATGTCGCATGCATGAAAGCATGTGCGAAGGGAACCTTTTCATGTGTGAAAAGGACCCCTCGATAAGTGGAAAAAGTCACTTTATAAGTGCATAAAGGCACTTGATAAGTGCATAAGGAAGAGGATAAGGAATGGTGTTAATATAGGCTAATAAGCTTATAAGTAGTTATTTCCTACAATAACTACTCCCTTGGCCTATAAATAGGACCCAATGGTAAGGCTTTAAGGAAAATGATTCATGCCATAAGTTTGCATAAGGCAACTTATTTTTCCTCTTCTCCCTTCCATTAAGTTCTTCTCCCAAAGAGAGATTTAGACGGTGAAACGTTGCTTTGATCCTCTGTGACAAGGTACCGACTGTTGTGGCGAATCCGAGGGCGAAGTTCAGAGACTATAGCGTAGCATACGCTAACGTAAGTATCTTCTCTCTTTCGATCCTCTATCATCTTATGATGGGATCCTTCATTGGTATCAGAGCCACACGGGTTCGCCCCGGTCTCACCGATGAATGAGACGTTGTCTCTTTGACGAATGAGTATCCTACCATTATGGATATGGTAGGAGCGCATCGTGACGGAGAGAACGCAAAAGTTTTTCTTTTCACGTTAGGGTCTTCTGCCATTACGGATATGGCAGGAACTCTCCGTGACGGGAAGAACTGACCGTTCATCTCGCCAAACTCGCACTCCTCATGGATGCCGAGACTCCATTCAATAGGGAATGGGCACTCTCTTCATGTAGAGCGTGAAGTTTGCGGCCTTGAAAGTGTGTTTTTTTGTTTTTTCTTTTTGGCACACGGCCATTAAAGCATAACCACTTTCTCGATGAACGGGTGTCTCATCAGAGAAGATGGTGGTTACAAAACTTCTCATCGGAGAAGAAGATTGCCATGGAAGGGCATGGTGCATTGTCACCATGTCCATGTGGGTCATGAAGGCTATGCACCCCCTCCCCATTGGGGAGGGGGTTGGCTTCGGCCAATGACAACCAAGACCACCCCCCCTTCGGGGGGGGGGGGGGGGGGGGGAGGCCGGCAAGGGCCAAGCCCAGCCCTGGCCTCGGCCAGGGCCAAGGAGGCCGGCCCTGGCCTCGACCAGTGCCAAGCCCGGCCCTGGCCTTGGCCAGGGCCGAGGAGCACTGGCCTCGGCCAGGGCCAAGCTGAGGAGGCCCGGCCCTGGCCAAGCCAGGGCCGCCGAGCCCCGGCTTCGGCCTAGGAGATATGGGGGGCCTGCTTGGCCGGCCTCTACGGGGCCGGCGGCAGTTGCCTGTGACAAAGCCCCCTGCAGGGGGGAGGGCCTGGATCCCTACGGGGGCCGGCGGCGGTGGCTTGCAGAAAACTCCCCTCAGGGGGTGTTCGGCCTTGGCCATGCTGCAATGGAAACTCTCTCTTCGGGGAGGGGGGGGGGGGGGAATCCGGCCTTGGCACGGCCACGGCTCGACCCCGGCAATGGCCGGGGAAGGCCACTACCTCCCGGTAATGGCCTTGTGCCCTGCAGCCTTGTGCACGGCCCTGTGGTATTGTGCCATTGCCAGCCGGCCTTGCATCACACCGTTTGTCAAAATATTCGGCTCTGTCACCCTATCAGGGGGTGTAGGTCTTACCGAATATTTTGCAAGTACAACAAGGGTACTATTTTTTTTTTGAAAAATACGTTTTCAAAATCGCTTTTCCGCTGCAAGTACTATAAAAGTACTATTGTTTAATAAGTGATGGGGAAATATTGAAAGTTTTTCTAGATGGTGATTGGAATCGTAATGACCTTTCTGATTCTAGAGCAACATCTTCAATATTTTTCGAAAGTAACTTATCAAATGTAAAAAATATCATTCCAAGTGGGAGTGATATTATACTAGTCTAAAATTTACACATTCGATTGATTCAGCGTCTCAATGGATCATGATTCAGCCAGTGGTCTTTTGGACTAGTTTTGTGGGTCACCTCAGCTCTGTCTGGGGGTAGTGAACCATGGACTAGCCATTCCCCTGGTTGGTCCGCTGGCCGAGACTACTGAATTATGAAAATATGGTAAAATGATGACTATGTATAGAAATTTATGCAATGTTTTTGATCGAATTTTTTATGTCTTTTGTAGCATTTTAAAGCTAAAATGTCTTCCGCTACTAAGAACATCGTCGCTGAGTTGAACAAAGGTGAAAAACTCAACGGCGATAATTACAAACTGTGGTCCATGAAGATACAATATGTTCTAGAGGAGCAAGATGTGCTCGAAACTCTGACGAACAAAATGATTGAACCTGAGTTAGGCACTACGGCCCAACACAGAAGAGACAAGGAAGCTTTCGATGCTTGGTCTCGGAAGAACAAAATTGCTCGCATTACATTGTTGTCAAGTATGGCCGACGACATAATGCGAATCTTCCGAGAATATGACCTAGCTATGGACATATGGTCCAAGCTAGAGGAGAAGTTTGGTGGCACCTCGGTGACCAAACTTCTCTCTTTAACTATAAAATTCGATTCGTACAAAAAACGTCCACATCATTCCATGGGAATGCATCTGCGACACATGTCGAATCTTATTTCAGAGTTAAAGGATGCAGGTCATATGCTCACTGATGAGCAACAAATCCAAGCGGTCATACGTTCCCTACCAATCGAATGGGACAACATGAAAATGCATCTCACTCATAATGAGAGCATCAAGAACTTCAGCGATGTTTCTAAGCACCTCGAGTTAGAGGAAGAGCGGCTTGCGGCCGCCAAGCCAAGTACAGAAGTGCACATGGTTGCTAGTTCCTCACACGAGGGAAAGGAACGTAAACATCGCTCAAAGTTTGCTCATGAACATAAAAAGCAACCAGTGTCTACCAAGAAACCCAAACAAAAGGGTGGGAACAAGAAATGGCACAAGAAGAAGGACTTGAAGAAGATCAAGTGCTTCAAGTGCAATAAGTTAGGTCACTTTGCCCGTTCATGTGCGGATGGAGGTGACAAGGTAACTTGTAATAATACTAGTTACATATGTGTTTCTAGTTCAATATTTCTTGTAGAATCTAATCCCTTTTGGATAATTGATTCAGGTGCCACCGAACACATAGCAAGGGACAGACAGTCCTTCGTGGAGTATCACCGGATACCCCAAGGAACGAAGTGGATATATGTAGGAAACAACACACGTGTTGAAGTGAAAGGCGTTGGGACATGCAAGCTCGTCTTGGACAACGGCCGCACTATCTTACTTCATGATGTTCTCTTCGCTCCGGATATTCGAAGGAATATCATATCTGTGGTCGTCTTAATGGGTCTTGGTTATAGTTGGTTCTTTCATAATTGTAATGTGGATCTGTCTTGTAATAATTCTTTAATTGGTTCTGGGTATGTTTTTAAACGATTCATTGTATTGAATACGATGTACGACTCCTCAAATTTTAATGAAAATTTCCTTGTTAAAAATTCCTCGATTTATGAGTCAGATGTAATTTGTTGGCACGCAAGGCTTGGTCACATTGGACCAACACGTATGGATAGACTTGCCAAACGTGGCCTTCTATCCAATGTTTCAAAGGTCGAAATATCGACTTGCGAACATTGCCTTGTAGGGAAATCTTGTCGTAAGCCATTTGGAACCGGCACAAGGGCCGAGGTTCCATTACAGCTCATCCATTCGGACATATGTGGTCCGATGAATGTCAAGACACGACGCGGGAAGTCCTACTTCATCACTTTTATTGATGACTTCACCCGATTCGGACATATCTATTTGATATCCCATAAAAATGAAGCATTAACCTGCTTTAAAAACTATATGAGTTTAGTGGAAAATCAATTAGATCGCAAGATTAAGGTCTTGCGAACCGATAGAGGCGGTGAATATCAATCAGCAAGTTTTAAGGGACTTTGTGATGAAAAGGGTATAGTTCATCAAGTAACTATGCCTTATACTCCGCAACAAAATGGTGTTGCTGAAAGGAGGAATAGGACTTTAATGGAAATGGTCCGTTCAATGATGGCACAAGCTACCTTGCCAATCACCTTTTGGGGTGATGCATTATTGACGGCTGCTTTCATCTTGAACCGCGTACCCTCGAAATCAGTTAGTTCCACTCCTTATGAGTTGTGGAACCAAAGGTCTCCTGACTTAAGCATTTTAAAACCTTCGGGGTGTGCATTCTATGCACATATTTCCTCCCATAAGTATGGCAAACTTGGGCCAAGGGGGAGGAAATGTATCTTTATACGATACACAGAAAACTCCAAAGGTTATGTTTTCATTGGTCAGGAAGACAATGGAGGACTGATTGAATTTGAGTCGAGGGATGTTACTTTCTTGGAAAATGAGTTTCCAAGACAGGACGAGATAAGTCAGGACTTATCTCTATTTGAGATTTATGATCAGGAAGGATTACCTCATTCGAGTGGGAGAATTCTTGGTGAAGACGAAAATACATTTCAATTCTTGGTGAAGACAAAAATACATTTCAACCTTCACCAATGGATGATACGAATGATGCGAATCCTATTCCATATTGGAATAATGATCCAAGTGGGAGCAATTCTAACCACATTCCAAGTGGGAGTAATATTAGAATTGATCAAAATTCGAGTCAACAAGGACTTGAAGAATCTCAAATACGACGTAGTAGTCATACAAGGTTAGCGCCTCTAAGATTTGAGGATGAATTTCCATAAACCTTTGTGACTTTACTACAAGAAGATGACGAGCCTGCTACTTTCAAACAGGCCGTATCATGCCCTGCAAAAGACAAATGGATGGAAGCGATGAAGGAGGAATTAGAATCCATGAAAGTTAACTGAGTCTGGGACTTGGTTGACTTACCCAGAGGACGTAGAGCTATTGGGAACAAATGGGTTCTTAAGGTCAAGCATAAGGCTGATGGTTCTATAGACAGATATAAAGCTCGCCTTGTCGCGAAAGGTTTTACGCAACAGGAAGGGATAGACTACGAAGAGACCTTCTCACCTGTTGTTCGTTTTACCTCGATTCGCTTGATTCTGGCTTTGGTAGCATGCTTAGACCTCGAATTACATCAAATGGATGTAAAGACTACCTTTCTCAATGGAGAATTGGACGAGGAGATCTATATGGAACAACCAACATGGTTTGTAAAAGAAGGAAACGAACATAAGGTTTGTAAACTTCGTAAGTCCATATATGGTCTTAAACAATCCTCGAGGCAATGGTATATACGATTTCAAGAAGTTGTCTTATCAAATGGTTTTACCATGCTTGATGAAGATAACTGTGTATATATCAAGAGGATCAAAAGCAAGTATGTTATTATGTCTCTATATGTAGATGACATTTTAATAGCCAGAAATGACAAGGGCTTTGTGATTGATATCAAGGCTTGGCTTTCATCAGTTTTTGAGATGAAAGACATGGGAGAAGCCGCATATATCCTTGGAGTTAAGATTTCAAGGAATCGTTCGAAGAAACTTCTTTCTCTTTTACAAGAGACTTATATAAAGAAGGTTCTAGAACGTTTTAATATGCAGGACTGTAAGTCCATTGACACTCCTATAAGCAAATGCGATAATTTATGTCTGAAAATGTGTCCAAAGAACAAAAAAGAAAAGGAAATTATGGAAAAAGTTCCATATTCTAGTGCAGTTGGTAGTCTTATGTATGCTATGATGTGTACAAGATCGGACATCTGTTTTGTCGTTGGAATGGTAAGTCGTTACCAATCCAATCCAGGGCAAGCACACTGGAAAGCGGTTAAGAGGATAATGTGGTATCTTAAAGGGGCTGCGGACTATGCTTTATGCTATCAAGGAGATGCCTTGAGGCTCGAAGGCTACACTGATGCTGATTGGGCGGGTGATCTCGATGAGCGACGATCGACCTCAGGATATGTTTTTCTACTCGGATCTGGTGCAATATCCTGGAGTAGCAAGAAGCAATCCTGCATCGCACTTTCAACTATGGAAGCCGAGTTTGTGGCATTTAGCATGGCGGTCCAAGAAGCTGTTTGGCTTAGGAGGTTCTTAGACAGGCTAATTGATGCAAGTGACTCAGGTGCTGTACCAATATACAGTGACAGTCAAGCATCTATAGCCTATGTCAAAGATCCAAAATTCCATTGTAAGACCAAACACATTAATATCCGCTACAAATTTGCAAAAGACTATGATAAGAACAAGAAGGTAGTCATTAGGTACATATCTACGCATGAGATGATAGCGGATCCGCTTACGAAGGCTATCCCCAGAGATGTGTTTTACAAACACTTATCATCTCAAAGATTGCGTAAGAGCTGAGTTGTATCAATGTATATTCCCATGTCTATGAAAGATCAAATTTAATAAAAGAATAAGTTCTTTTCGACATTGCATATGAGTTTCTTGAAAATGTTTGTGTACATTTCTTTTAAAATCTCAGCTATATTTTCTAGTATGTCGGACAGATTGAGGTTGGCTCTCTCACATGAGCAACCACCTTTATTCTATCAGACGGATAAGATAAAGATGAGACCTGTTTAAAGTCAAAATCATCAGACGGATGATTTAGAGTCATGACTTAAACAAAATGTTCGTATGAAAGATCTGCATCATATGGATGCTTACAAAAGATCTAAGAGGATTTTTGAAATCTTATCTGTCTTATGCGGGATGTGGGTCCAGGAGATTAATGAGTAGTAAAAGGGACTCAAAGTCAGACATTGTGGTGTCTGATCATCATCCTTACAACATCATTAAGACATACGCTCCCTGGGAAAGGAGTGATGTTGTAATACGTATTCATACTACGTATGCATTTGACCATTTGGGTTAGAATAGTAATTGTGTTTACTATTATGTGAGACCCAAAGACCACATGGGTCTTAAACTTCTTACCCTTATGTACTCTAATTGGTTCCTTTAGATTTGACTGGGTGATCGCTGTCTTAGCATGTTGCTTATGGACTATGGTCAATTCGGTCCGGCGGGGCATGTTAGAAAAGCGAGTCAAGTCAATATCGAAAGGATCGCAAGAAGATGAAGATTAATTTCATATTCACATTTGGACTTTAGAGATTCAAAGCTGGCCAGCCAATTGTAATCCAGATGGGATTCAATTGTTGAATATAAAGTATAAGAAATGTGAAGAAATAATCTAGGGTAAAGCATGCGTTGATCGACTCAACTTTGCACCCCAAGGAGTGTTGTGTATCTCTAACAAGTGCACAACAACGGACTCTATGCGCATGACGGTCACACGGTCTATTTCTCAGTATGATAAACAGAAGAACTAAAGGAAAAGATGTTTCCTTACAATCCCCTCAAGTGTGAGTGGGAGATGTTGGATATGGACGACATATATCCACCCATGAGGGGATGTATGTGGGTATATGGACCTCAGATGTCGCGTGCATGAAAGCATGTGCGAAGGGAACCTTTTCATGTGTGAAAAGGACCACTCGATAAGTGGAAAAAGTCACTTTATAAGTGCATAAAGGCACTTGATAAGTGCATAAGGAAGAGGATAAGGAATGGTGTTAATATAGGCTAATAAGCTTATAAGTAGTTATTTCCTACAATAACTACCCCCTTGGCCTATAAATATGACCCAATGGTAAGGCTTTAAGGAAAATGATTCATGCCATAAGTTTGCATAAGGCAACTTATTTTTCCTCTTCTCCCTTCCATTAAGTTCTTCTCCCAAAGAGAGATTTAGACGGTGAAACGTTGCTTTGATCCTCTGTGACAAGGTACCGACTGTTGTGGCGAATCCGAGGGCGAAGTTCAGAGACTATAGCGTAGCATACGCTAACGTAAGTATCTTCTCTCTTTCGATCCTCTATCATCTTATGATGGGATCCTTCACATAGGGTTCAGAAAAAACCCTCTATATGGGGCCCAGAGCATGTGCCCCAAATCTATTACGCACGCGCATTTCAGTATGGGCGGGCCAGCCTGGGCACAATCCCAGGCGGCCAGCGCCTGGGCTTGGGCCCAGGCCATTGCCTGGGCCCTTTCCCTGCTGGGCAAAAATGCCCAGCGCCTGGGCGTTTCGCCCAGGCGCAAATGCGGCCCTTTTTTATTAAGTAAACTTATTTAAAAACAGTTTTTAAATAATTTACTAAATAAAAATTGCTTTAACAATTAAAGAATTTGGGCTTTATTCTTTGGGTCTATTTTGGGCTCTCTATTTAAACACTTTTAAATAGACTTATTGGGCTCATTTGAACTCCGTTTCTGACGCGGTTTGAACCTGTGTTTAGACCGGGACGTTTCCATCACACATGCAACCTTTCCGACGCGTTAATTTAATTAAATATAGTCTAAAACAATTTAAGACACATTTAATCTCTTTTTGCATCATATGCAAATTAGTCCCTATCTAAGCTTAAATTTTCATTTGCGTCAAATACAAATGATCTGAGGGCATATCCTCCAACAAATATGACATGCATCAAGAGTATGTGTCTAAACTGATGGTACGGCGCCATCACTTCCATGTGGTGGGGGCGGTGGTGGCGGAGGTGCAGGCTCTTGGAAGGCAAGCTGGGGTATGAATCGACCGAGTAGTAAGTTCTACTCGGTCGAGTGAGGAATTGGAAACAGAGCGTGTGTTTTTGATAGTTCTGTCATAGTCTGTGATCGCGTCCCGGATGTACACCCGGAGAACGATTGTAGTTTTACCGCAAGCGCACGGTCAAGTGGCGAGCGGGTATCGAACACGAGGAGGTGGTGTTGGCTCCAATCTATCCTAGGTTGGTTTGACTACGAATGTTTTATTGGTGGAGATGGTTATGGTATGATGTAATGACAATGGTGGTGGATGTCGGTGTCGGTGATAAAGAAGTTGGTCAAATATCGATTCAAATATAATATAATAAAAGAGTCTAGAGCTAGGGAATCCCCACTACGAATAGTCATACATCATTGTAAATAGTGAATCTCAATATTACTAGGCTTGTGTTGGGGTGAACTAGTCGTAACTGAATATAGAACCAAGCTCACACTCTCGCGCTATTGCCGGTCTATAGCAACCCTAGGATAGGGCCCAATCTCTTGCAAACCCTAGCCTAAGCCACTAGCATTAGGATCAACATCATCGTTCAATCGCCCCTCGAGCCCACTCTCGTGCAAACTCGAGTTACGATCTAGGTTGTGATAGTTCGTATTCGTCCAATCTCTTGCAAACGAATATGGGTATAGATTTATAATAAAAATCCTAGCTTTGGTCCAATCTCTTGCAAACCAAGTCTAGAGAATCTCGATTATAAACCTAAATCGAATATCTAGGCCTTCCCATCGATTAGAATCCAATCTCTTGCAAACCCTAGATCGATGGAAATCCCTAGCTATCCGTAATAAATCAATCACAACCTAACCTCCTAGCAATTCTAGCAATTTAGAAATTCATTCATCACAAATATGAAATTAGATCCATATGGTTCATCCCCATGCCCTAGAACATCAAATCTACTCAAGCATAGCAACAACGATATAGGAATCAATAAAAACACTTGCTTGCATGTAAAAAGATAGCAAATCAAAGATTCAAATAATAAGAATAGAAATACTTAGCTTTGATGAAGAATTCCAATCCAAATACAAGCTTTTTGATCCAAGAGGGGGCCTAGGGCATGGCCTAACCTCTAAAAATAACTCTAAGAAAACATAATGGGAACCTCTCTAATGGTGGCTACAAAACCCCTTATATAGTCTCCCAAAACCCTAGCAAAAAACCCTAGAAAACCCCTCAAATTCGTGCCCAAAAACAGCCCAAAACCGCAACTTAAAATCTGGGCCCGCGGTCGATTCGGCCGAGTGGAACATGTGACTCGGCAGAGTGGAAATTCCTGCACTGCAGCATCAACTTACATAAATTCTCCAGATTTCACCCGACCTCCGATTGGCGTGTTCTTGGAGGCGTTGGAACCGTCATGAAGTCTACTATCCATAAAAAATATGAGAATAATACTTTGATTGCTGGAATGCTATCAGATTTCAAAAGAGTAGGAGGCAATCTGAAAATCTGGGCGCTGCGTGTCCTCGGCATCACTCGGCCGAGCGGCAAATGTCACTCGACCGAGGGGATTTTGGTACTCGACCGAGTCGGTCTCCAAAGGATCTCTGAGATCGACTGTAAAATTCCAGTAAGTCGGCTCTTTTGGATGCCGTCGTTCGTGTGCCACTCGGTCGAGTGGTGTCTACATACTCGGCCGAGTGGGATGTCGTCACTCGGCCGAGTGCACACTAATCTTCAAGTAATTGCGTGTCTGATCTGGCCGGCCGAGTGTGCTTCTTTGCTCGGCTGAGTGACTCCTTCACTCGGCTGAGTGGCATGCTGAAAATGCCCAATCTTCATCATTTCGCTTCCTCGTCGCTCCTACGACGTTCTTTCTTCTTCCACTCGTCTTCTATCGCTGATAGGTCCTCAATAAGTCCATGAGCGATGCTCCGTTATGCGTGCAAGTCCTTTAAGCTCATTTTTGCTCCCAATTGCTCATATTTCCTGAAATCTGACAAAAACAAGAAATAGTGAAAAGTAACACAATATCATCGAATAATCGTGAAAATCGCAATATGAGCAACCGAAATGGCATGCAAATATGCAGAAAAAGGTGTAAAATATGGACCGATCAAAATCCCCCAAGCTTACCTCTTACTCGTAATCGAGGAAGATAAGTAGAAAGACGAACTCGGGAGATGAAAATAAAGAAAATGAAATGAAAAATAAAGAACACGAGGTGGAAGGGGTCGCTAGATTCTTCTCTTAGATCTCAAGCCATAAGCTACACATCACGATAACTTGGAAAACACAAATCACATGCTATAAGGATTTCATATCTTTCATTAACATGGTACTTGCAAGCTTTTAAGAACAATAAGAGGGACTCTCTAAATTCATACAATCAATTCATATCCACATCACGCATTTCATAGAATTTAATATACAAATGTTGGCGATGCACTTTTCAATCAAAAGTTATAAATGAAGCATATAAGATACACACCAAGCATGCAATAGAGAATAGAATAAGAGTCATGGCATTCACATATTTATTTCAAATCATGAAAAATCTCCATATCTAATATATTTTGCAAAGTCTAAGCATTATCGAATATTCCCATTCATGCACGTCTCCACTCTAATGTCATACTCACTCATATGGTCAAATGAATTCATCCCCCCAAGCTTAGCTTGAGGCATCACATCTAAAGGAATATGATAGTGGAAAAATGGGATTTTTGCCTTGGTTTTCCCAAGTATTTTGTGGCTCCAATAATGAGATAGAGAAACATTTTTCTTTTTTTTTCTTTTTGAACTTTTTGTTTCTCATTTTTCTTTTTGGATTTTTGTAGGAGCTATATGATTTGTATTTTTGGCTTTTGGCTCCTTTTTGGCTTTTTGGAATTTTTGAAGCTAACTTTTCTTTTGTAGGGATTTTTTTTGAGAAATAGATGCGATATAAGTAGCTTTAGGAGGTGAACTCAAGTGACATGTAGAGAATAAAAAGATATATGTGGAGAAGGAAATAATGTAACACTCGGTTCACTCTAAGATGTGCACGAACGGTTCAATAAAATAATACTAACTAAAACTCATATGTAAGAATGGATATTCTCAATCATTTCAATAAATAGTGAAGTCAAGCAGTAAAGTTTACAACCATATCAGGCATGCAACAGAAGGTGAATAAGACAATAAAACTGATGCTTCAGATATACTAATGATGCGTGAATCTTGGTGCATTTCCAACAAAAGCATACTAAACACTAATCCATACATTCAGTTTCAATTAATATCATGCATTCATGTAGAGGAATCATCAAAAGAAATATATTTGCAAGCACATGTGAATAGCAAGACTATGGAATACTCTAAGTAGCATGGCATGGAATAATAAGCATCGTGATGGTTGGTAAAGCAATAAGAGATATCATCATACAAAACTCATCTAGCGGAAGAAGAGAAAGGAAAATAAAGAAATAAAAATAAAAGAGAGGAAAGAAAAGAAAAACAAGCACACAACATGATGCATGAACACACATAAAAGGAAAATAAGATGGAAAATTCAAAAAGATGATGCAAAATTTTGAAAAATTTTAAAAACCCTAAAATAAAGTAAAAATGCAACTAATGCATCTAAATGGCATGGAAATGCACTCCCCCAAGCTTAAACTTCACATTGTCCTCAATGTGATCATAGTGAAAGAATATGAGGAACAACGATAATAATAAGGGGGTGAATGAAAAATGATGAAATGAATGACATGAAATCCTAATGCAACTACATGCACATACAATGATGCATGAGAGTGCCTTCCCCCAAGCTTATACCAAACAATCTTATTCAAATGACTTGACCAAAAATGTCATGGCTTTGCAAAGCGTGATCAAGTCAAACGAATAAGAAAGTAAGGTTTCACTTGAGAGAAATGCTCGAATGTGGTGAGCAAAAGGATGTGACACATCAAAATATGGAGATGGCAATTAATATATATAATGGGTTTGGGGTGTAAAAATTTTTGTTTCCGTCATAAGAGGTGATATTTATTCAATCAAATCTATACGGTCCTCTCGCTGTCGAGAGGGTTCGTGTTTATTTAAAGCATAAAAATTTCTACACTACTGGATTGATATCACCTATAGCAAAAGGCGGATCCAGTATCTTTGTCGGTGCATGCAACTGCTCCAACTGCTCCTTCCATGGCTCTGCCAGACGCGTGTGTCCACGGACTCCATCAGATTCCAGCAATGCGGCTCCCAGCATCTCTCCAAGGACTCCACCTGTACCCTGCAAGAGATAAGCCGCATCAATCTGATGTGGATAATTCTTCCCCAAAATAAATGTATTCCAAAGAGGGTCATCAACATAAGTATTTAAAATTAAAAACGGTTGACAAAACTTCCCTGGAAATAAATCTCTACTCTCGTATACCACGTCGATCAACTCCTCATTGTTCGCCTCAGGTTGTTCAGGTAGCTTGGGCATATAAGTGTAGGTCTCATCAGGCAGCTCCTCATCATCGTCAGACTTATCCCATCGCACCTCCTGATCATAATCAATAGCATCCATGGGTGCTAACTCCTCGCTCTCCTCCTCGTATACGTCCCATCGTACCTCTTGATCGTATGTACATGAATCCTGCAAAAGGCACGATGAGTCGCCAAAATCTGAATCATAAAAAACATCATACACGGGAGGAGAATCAAATGTAGGAGATGAGGGAGTAAAGAGATCTCCCTGAAGGGGAGCCATAAGCTCTGTGGGATTGTCCTCGGTGTCAGGGGAAGGGTGGTCCTCTGAGGGATGCTCAGCCTCTGTAGAAGGTGGGGATGGCTGCGGTAGCTCGAAAGGAGGGGGGCACGAGTCGGGCTCCATCTGTGTGCAGATGTCATCGTCCAAAGTCACGTCCTCCTCGATGGTCTGCTCCACTACTGTATACATGACCTCCACAATAATATCCTCTGATGGTATAGGCT